>LNAC01000157.1:49525-116301 GCA_002007465.1 Ailurus styani | reverse complement strand
GGGGCCCGCGGGGCGGCCGGACTGGGATGCGGGGGGCGGGGGGGGAGCTCGCCGGTCCCGGCTTCAGATACCCACGGCTCCCGGTTCCCACGACCCGGACGCTTGAGGGTCCGGGAGCAGCCCCGGGGGTCTGCTCCCCGCCAGCGCTCTTCTCCCGCCGGGGCGCGCGCGGGGGAGGGCGCCCACGCTGCAAGCGGCCGCCCTACCTGTCGTAGCTCCAGCGGCTGTAGGACAGGGTCCGGTGGCTGCTGACCCCCTCCATCGCCGCCTCCCAGCTCGGCTCCCGGCTCCGCGGCGGCGGCGGCGGCTGCGCTGGGCTCGGCACTCGCTCGCTGCGGGCCCGGCCGGGGCGCGGGCGGAGGACTGTACCATTCGACCCCCCCCCGGGGGGGTGACCCCCCCTCCGGCTCTGCCAATGGCGGGGACGCGAGGGCTGCGGGGACCCGGGCCCGCGGGGCTCCCTCCCCCGCGCTCCAGTCCCGCGGGGGCGCGGCTGCTGCAGCCCGGCGGCTTATTTATTTATTTCCGATGTGTGCTCCGCGTCGCCATGGCAACCGCTCCATCTTCTCCGGCGTCACTAGGGCACCGCAGCTTTCAAACCTTCCCGGGACAGAGATTCCTAAGGGGCTGTCCCTTCTGCTCGCCCTAGTCGGGCCCCCTCTGCTGAGACGCCTCCTCCTTCCTGGCGTGGAGTCACATCCATTCACTCTTTCCAGTCTTCTGCTACAATCACTCCCCTTCTCAGGAATGGGAATACTACCCCCATGCTCCCCCAAGGCTGCTCTCCTTACAAGGATCACCCCGGAATTTTGAGGACTTCTGCCGCCTCCCAGCCCCCTTTTCCCCCTTCTGGAGTTTCCCTCTCCTAAAAGTGTGGAGACTCCGCTCCCCTGTTACCCAAATGAAAACCCACTTCTCCTTCCCTATCCCCGCGCTTCCCTGGGCCCCGTTTTTTAGCATGTAGTGGGCCCCTTGGGTTCGGAGGACCAAGCTCTGAAAACACACCCATTTCTAGGCCAGTTCTGTTTATTTTCCTTGTGCTTTCCCTTCATTACTACTAAATTTATTTTGGAACAAATCCAGCTGTGTAGGCTCAACCAGTGTCTTCTTCATCTATACTTGGAAGAGGATGGCCCAGGGAAGGCCCCGGGGAGAGCGGCTGGCCCCTCCTTCCTCTCCCTTCCCCCACCCTGGGCTGCTGGCTGTGGGGATTTGCAGGTATAATCTTCTTGCAGAGGTCGTGGAAGCCTAAGAAAGACCTTTCAGTGCAGCTGTTATGGGGAGGCTGAGCCCAGGGGCAGGGTGGAGGTGCCAGCGTTCTCTGAAGGGGGAGTGTTGGGCAGTAGACTTGAAGCTACACTAATCCAAGGATCAGGGCCAACTAGGTGAAACCAGACTTGCTGTGAACCCTGTGGGTTACAGGCTTCCAAGTGGCTGCACACCTGTTGCATCCAACCCACAAATGTCCTTTTGTTTTTCATTGACTAAGTTGACAACACTTAATGAAGAGATTTAATAGATTGGACTACTAAGAAAATCTGGCAACTCTTGGACTGGCCTGCAGCATGGCAGGCATAGAGTCGAGAAGCGGCTGCTCTCCTTAAGAGGATCACCTGCTCTCCTTACCAGAGCACGTGCTCTCCTTACAAGGAACACCTGCTCCCCTTACAAGGGGCACCCGCTCTCCTTACAAGGGGCACATACTCTCCTGCGAGCCTCAGGCCACAGCCAGCCAGCTGCTTTCACTTATATAACCGGTCCCTGCAGCTTTGGAGTTTGCCACCCTGGGCTACAGTCATCTCTCTAACCCGTGGTTGCCCTCAGAATTGGGCAAATGCACCATTAACCAGTGTTTACCAAGGATCTGGTCCTCAGCAAAATGCTGCAAATAGCAAGCAGACGCTGTCCTTCTCTGTGGGGTTTTTAGACTGACAAGCATGGACTGATTCCCAAGGAGAACCCCTGCTTCTGAAGCCCGTCTTGATGCTGAGGCTCTTGGCATATCCGTGACCTCAGGAGTGGTGGATTGGGGCTCCAGAATCAACTTGTTACAAGTGCGTGAAGACTTATTTCATTGTTTGGGTAATGGTGAGTGGAGAATGACCCTATCTGGAGAGTGTGTGGGGTTTGTGGGATCTCCCACAGTCACTGCAGAAGCAAAACCCATAGCTGCTGAGTCGCATGTTATTATAAGACAAGTGTCCGAGGATGTTCTTTCTCCAAAGGACTGATGGAAGGGCAACAGAACCTAAGAAGGAGACACCCTCAACAAGAAAGGTCCTGCATCACCCCACTCCAAGCCGTGCTAGCTCAGAGCCAGGAGCCACAGAGACCCCCTGAGGCCGATGCGGGGCACTGCCACCAGGCCCCTACAGTCTGCCTTTGGTGAGGCCACAGGAGGCAGAAGAAAGAAACACTCTACATTATCAGGGAACCAAGTAGTTGGCACAAGGCAGGAGGACTATAGCTTTAAGAGCCAAAATCAGGTGTGCCAAACTCCCAGGCCCTCACCTCCAAATCCTGATACCCCTAAATGTACAGACAAGAAGCCCAAAGTCAGGTGTCCTGGGCCAGGGCTGAGAGCTACAGAAAAGCTTCATCCTCGACATTCTGGGATGATCCTTGGAGGAGCCCTGGGCTAGGCAGATGGAAGAACCTATCAAAGCCCCAGAGAAAGGACCCTTGACCCTTATCAATGGCAGGAGCCATGTGTCAGCATTCTGTGGGAGGGAGACTGTGGCAGATTTAAAGCACGGTCCCTGAATCTTTGATGTTCCTCTCACTGAGAAGTACGGTCTATGATACCTCACCATGAATCTCTATGCTATGTGATTTCGGAGGTTAAGTAATAACGGCCTCTCAGTTTACTGGAAGGGACCCCATAGAAGAAGCCCAACTACCCAGTGGCCACTGTGCTGTGAGGAAAGCTAACCTGCAAGGAAAGCTCATATGTAGATGCTTCTGGTGACAGTCCCAGCTGAGACCAGCCTTCACATCACCCAGGCACCACACACAGAAGAAGCCTTCAGCAGATTACAACCCCTTGCCCTTCAAGTCATTTCCAGCTGCTTGAGTCTTCCCAGCGGAGGCCCCAAACATTATGGAAGAGAGACAAGTCAGCCGTGAGTACCCTGACCTGACCCAGAAAATCTGTGAGGACATAGAAATGGTTGTTGCTTCACACCAAAGAAAACCAGACAGTCAGAATTCATGTCAGAGGAGCTGATTCTTTTCCCTTGAATGCTGAATAATGGGTCTTTCAGCTGTAAGAGGAAGGGTCCCATTTAGTTTACACAGAAGAGCTGCAACAAGGAAACTCGAATGTTCTGCATAGTAAAGCAACAGGAAGGTAGGAGTTGTCCTCTGGTGGCTAACTCATAGCTGGAAAGAAGCCTGGGTAAGTAGAAGTGAAATGGCAGAGGGCTAGGGTCTGCAAAGGAAAAGAGCTGGTGAGAAAGTCCCAGTCAGGGCCGAGCAAGGAACCTGAGGAACAAAGGTATCTAAAATGCTACTGTAATTTGGCTCCTGCTCTCCGGTGCCGCTCTGTTAGACTCCAAACTTCCAGCAGAAGTCTGATGTGTACGTACCAGCACCTCCTCGAAATGGTGAGTGGAGAATGCGGCAGGCAGGGCACGGTCCACACATGGGACAAAGGGGAGCAGGAGGAGGACAGCAAGGCAAGCAGCTGGTTGGAGACTGAGAATTAAGTTAGAAGCAGGAATGCAAAGGAGACCCGGAGAACATGCCCTTCTTGGAAATCCTTGGGCATATTAGGGAGGGCCTTCTAGACTACCCCAAATAAAAGGAGATGGGCCGTAGATGGTGGTCCTGGAACTAGGGTCCTGGCTACCCTATAGCAAGGTGGGACCCCTCAGCCATGTGAGGCCATACTGTCTAGCACGTTCCTGGGAGAGCAAACAAGCAATGGAATAACCCAAAACTGGGACCCAGGACCAAGAGTCACTATGGCAAAATGAGGAAGAGGGGCCTGGGAGTCTATGTCCCTGGTGAACAAACTCTGGAAGGAAAAATCCTCTGGTGTAACAGAGGTGGAAGGCTCTAAAGGGAAACCACTCCTCATACTGCAACAAGTTCTGTACTCTCCAAAGTAAGACTCTGGAAAAAAGCACTGCCAGGCAGAACCATGTACACACCACACTGTGCCCCCAAGGCCCACCTTTTCCCCATAGTTTCAATTCCCATCGCTACCACCCGCGTTTTGCTCTAAAAGGCAATACTCCCCTTTAACACTCTGGTCCTGGTGGACACAATCCCTATGTTCTCTTAGTGCAGCTAGAACAGGCTAGATTTTAAAGACTTTTTAATTTTAGAGGAAAGACAACAGGAAAAAAAACAAAGCCATCACATGAAATACACAAATGCAGGATTCAGGACCATGCACCATTTCCCTGGCCATTTACAGATGTCTATACTCTGATTCCAAAGGGCGGACTCTCCTATCGGATTTCTTCCCTAGACATCCTGACACCTGCATGCCCACCATCAGGAGGTGAAGATGCCCATTTCTGTTCTGAGATGGGCTTCATCCCCAGGTAAATGGCACTTTGAATGATGTCACTGATGTGATGGGCCATCTCCACTCCCCCACTCAGAGTGTGATTTCACCTTTATTGCCCCAACTGGACAACCACAATACAGCCTCATCCATTAACCTCCACCTCCGTTCTTCTCCATCCCAGACACACAATGACTGGAGAACAAGAACACCCTCTCAACCCTACTTTGAGTCCCCAGGGCTTTCTATATGTGAACAAAGGGGTGGAGATAGAGATTTAAGAAGTCCACAGAAATTGACGGATAATCTTCCTTAACATCCTTGACTCTGCTGTCTAAGGCAGAAACAGGACTTTATTTATCCCCAGGTATGTGGTCCCACAGTTGCTAACTATGGCTTTCACTGGGTTGGGAGATGCTTGCTTTGAACTATTTGGAAACCGGAGCAAGGGGCCAGGCAGGGCTGACAGCTGGTTGTAAATCAGTGTCAATATTCAACCATTAAGCTCCGAAACCAACCAACCAACCAACCAACCAACCAGCCACCATCCCCATCACCACCACCAAAATGCTCTTAAAATTCGTGGTAGAGATTTTAAAAGCAATTGCAGGAGCCAGACTGTATATGTGATGAAAAGTGTGGTTAGGTATCAGGAGGAGCCAGCTGTCCTAACTTGTTTCTATGACCTATTTGTCATTAGTGCCAGAGGTCCCTATTAGACAAAAACACTATGTGGAGTCTGTGGAAAATTCCAGTAGGAGATCTTTTAGGCTTGAGAGCTAAGCCATCCCTTCTACAGCGCTGAATGACTCACATCTGAAAAAACAGCTCATGGTGTGCTGGGCCCAAGTAGAGATGTGCATATGTGAAAATGGAATAGCAAGACACTTTATGACTAGAAATGCCCATTGTAATCTGGGCCGCCAATCATAAGCTGGATGATTAACGTTGACTAGTTCACCAGTCTTGAGTGGGCAGTTCATTGTATGATGACAACAGTACGTTTGGAATTGTCCAGGCAGGGCCAGAGAGCAACCAGTGAGCCACATGAGAAGGTGATTTAGACTCTGTGCCATATAGCCCTGTCACCCCCACCTGCTCCCTTAGCTCATACTCATGCTTATGGGGGTGATCCCTACAACCACTGTCATAGGAGGAAAAAAATTTGAGCCTGGAGTGTGTTTGGGTTGACTTCATACAATGGTACAAAACAAAAATGAGTTGTAGCCATACCACATACCCACTGAGGACAAGTCCTAAAAGCGAGTGGTGAGGGAAATCCTCCTACTGGGCAGTGCACTTGTCCATCAACTTTGCATGTAGGGAGACATGGCCCGGGGCAAGAATGTACATGGACCTCTAGGCAGTGGAGAATAACTCAACTGGTTGGTCGGAGGCCTGGATGAAGCAAGACTGGAATAGTAGAGCAGGAAGCCTGGGGAAAAGGTACATGGGTGGATGAATAGGAGAGGTGTCAGATTATGCAGACCTTTGAGTGTCATGTCAATCCTCATCGGAAAGCTTCTGCTACAGAGGAAGTGTCGGTAACCAGGTACACAGAATGACTTGTCTACTGGTTTGTTTCAACCAACTAAGAGCATGGGCCCATGAATGGAGTGGGGGTGTGACAGAGATGGAGGCTCTGCATGGGCCTGCCTAACAGGGGCTCTCCCTCACCAACGCTGACTTACCTACTGCTGCTGCACTCACAGGGGCTGGATCCTCAATGTAGCATTGTTCCTTGAGCAGACTGCCCCAGCTCCTGGTGGTAAGCTGATTACATCAGACTATTCCCACCTGCAGAAGGCAGCAATGTGTTCTTCCTGGAACTGAAAGCTTCTTGGAATATGGATTTATCTGCCATGCTTGCAGTGGCTTCTCCACTGCAAGTATCTAATTATCAACCTGGAATTCTGTGTGTGAAGTCTCAGCTGAAAAGGTGTACTTTATGGTAAAGGATGTGTGACAATGGTTTTGTAAAACAAGGGGTCTCCTACCATGTACTTCACTTGGAAACAAAGGGGAGAAGGTGGGAATGGCCTTTTAAATTAAAGGCTTAGCTAAGGAGCCAGCTTGGAGTGACATCCTTTGGAATAGATCACTGTCCTCCAGGGTGTAGGATATGCATTAAATTATCCATTCACATAGAGTGCCATCCCCAGTAGTTAGAATACACAGGGCCAAGTAACCAAGGGGTGAAACAGGATTGGCTCTTTTCATCATCACTCTGGTGAGTTTACTTTACAGAAAGTGTTTCCCCTTTCTGTGACTGGCTCTGTTGGATTAGAGATCCTGATTCTCTGGGGGACATCTTCTACTGGTTAACACAGGATTTTTCCACTTTGGCTCCTCAAGGCAGTGGACCATCAGGTAAAAAAAATTTTACTGTACTGAGGGGAGCAATCACCCCTGGACTGTCCAGAGGAGCTAAGGATGCTGCTGCATAATGGGATCAGTGGAGATTCATCTGAAATGTGTGTGCTGGAGTGTCTCTTGATGCTTCCAGCCCTGGAGATGATGGTAACTAGGTAATCATCGCCAACAAAGCCTTTGGAGGGCAAAGCAGACAAGGGCTCAGCCCTCCAGGATCAGCAGCCCAGACCAGCTTTGATGTTGGGGCTTTCGGGGGGAGGAGATGACGAATATTAATTGGGCCTTACAAGTAGCTGCAGCAGGGGAACTGTAGTTCACTAACGCCCTCCTGTCCAAAGTCCTTTTTTTTAAAAAAAGAGCTTGCAGCTGACCAGTGCCTTAAAGAGTCCGAGAGAAAGTGGAGCGGGAGGAGGTCCTAGAAATGCAGAGTGTACCTTTGCAGACACTTTTGGTGCCCTGTGCCATAGCACGGGGCCTCCTGACTTTCACACACTTGGACAGTTTCGTGCACATTGCTCTCATGTCATCTCAAGTTCTCCTAACCAGCAAAGAAGGGACACTTAGCCCACATGTGGATGAAGCCTACAAGTAGGAAGAAGTTAACCTCCTGAGAAATTCTTCGACCAATGACAGAACTGGTTAAATGTCCCAGTTTTCAAGTCTTTCAGTCAAGTCTTTCAGAATTCTGAGGGCTATTTACACGGTTCATTAAAGGGTTCTCATTAATGGAAAGAACTCATTTAAAACCTTCAATTGTATTGGTTTTCCACCCTTCCTTACCTTCATTCACTTCTGCTTCTTGGATTATATCATGGGTTAAACTATGTATCCCCCCCAAAAGATATGCTGAAGTCCTAAGCCCTGGCACTTGTGAATATGACCTTACATGGAAATAGGGTCTCTCCAGATGTAATAAAATTAAGATGAGGTCATTAGGGTGGGCCCTACCCAGTATTACTGGTGTCCTTATAAGAGGGAAATGTGGACCCAGACACACAAGGAGGCCATACGATGACAGGCTGAGACTGAAGAGCTGTAGCTATATGCCGAGGAACATCCGGGGCTACCAGCATTTGGAAAGGAAGATCCAAGGAAGGATCTTCCTCTAGAGGCTTCCGAGGGGGCACGACCCCACAAATACCTTGATTTTAGACTTCTAGCCTCTATAAACTGTAAGAGAATAAATTTCTACTGTTCTAAGACACCAAGTTCTTGGTACTTTTTCTAATACAGACCACCTTCCACATAAACTACCTTCTTTCTTCAAGTCCCTATCACATATTCTGTTTTCAGGGGACCCAAATGAAGTATGTTCCCCCTCCAGCTGAATTTTTAGGTCTAAATTTGGAGTTTCCACCCCCAGCTAACCCTTACTTCAATCCATCTCTTGCCTCCTCAATTGGCCGAGCAGTCTTACCTGGGATGGTTGAGACATGATCCTGCCTTGTACCTTCTCCTTATTCTAACCTCCAGAGTTTGGTGAGGGTCTTTCACTTACCTGCCAAAACCTCCAGTACCATGTAGAGAGGCCATATTCTCTTACAGTGGTCCTGGAACTATAAATTAGCTCTGGCATCACCCCTTCCCTGGATAGAAAGCCCCAGAAACCTCATTTTGGTCTCTAGGTCCCGGGCCAGGGTTTTTCCTGGGAAGTGGAAGCTCCAGGATTTGTATCTCATAATACAAACTTGTATCTCATAATCTGATCAGAAAGAGGTGGGCACTAGAAGTTTTACTTAAAACTGTGTTTCCAAACAATGTTTTAGAAACTAGTATATGTTTAGAGTGATTTTGGGGTGGGGACAGAGTAAGATAAGATACTTTGGTGTCATCACTCTGTGGGTCAAAGGTGAACAAAGGTGGTTCTGGAGGTGAAGCAACTCTAGAAGCTTTGGTCACTCATTTTGCACCAACCTAACCCCTCCAAAGCAGAAGGTGCTTTTTCTGTACCAGGCCTCCTGGAAAACCCAGGAACAAGGAATGTGAACTGGCAACCAATGGCCTTAAAGTGGTGCAAGGCAGCCCTCTAGTGGCCAAGACTCAGAAGGCCTCCGGCACAGAGCTGTGTGCTCCTTACTACTGCAGACAGGAAGACCAACGTAGTGGGACAGAGACCATTAAAAGTGATCATCATCAACATGGGACAGAAACATAAGCATGGGGTTGGCAACCCCAATGAGGCAGAAGATAAACCAGGGCAGATCAGACAGATCATCCTAATCACAGCCGAGATCATCATAAAATGCAATTATTTTCCCTTCTGGGAGACACACCAGGGTAGAGGGAGACAACTGGAATTTTGTTAGCCCTGTAAGGACTTGCATAACCGAGCATGCATGGATTCCTAAACATTACATTGAGAAGCAATGCCATTCTGGTGATTTGTCCCTATTCGAACATTTCTGGAAATGCTGACCATGGCTTGCATGTGGGAGAAATGCTAATTTCTTCATCAGCTCCGCTAGAACCTAACATCATAGTAATAAGCTGTGCCAAGTAAAGTTCCAGTAAGAATGGACCCCTTGATTATTCAAGGAGAACTGAGTGAGGCTTGTTGGGGTCAGGTCTGGCTGTTACTATTCTGTGGGTATTGGAAGATGAAACGGTCTCTCCATCCAGGGTGAGCTGGGCAGGCCAACAAGATGCCAATCCCCTAGTGAAGCCCTCGCTCACACACCCAGCCTCAGGAGAACAGGACTCAAGTTTACCTGTTCAACTCCTCCTGGCCAGAGCAAGAATCCAGTGAAGAGTCCACACCTGCTTCCCTCAAGGGTCCACAGATCACTGGGCCATATCCTTGCTAGAGATGCCTCTGTACCAGCCTCCCAGGACTTTCCTGGCCCACCAGGGACAGAGCCCTAAAGCAATCCTCTCTCTCAGGACTCCAGCAGAGCCCAGAGACTTTCTTGCACCCAAGTAGCGCATAGGCTCAGGAGAGCAGATAGGTGGAGGTTGATAAAAGGGAACGCATTCAGGTTTCCACATCCCTACCACTGCTCTCCAAAGCTACTCTGAATTTTCACAGGGACTCTAGTTTAGGCTGATGGAGGTTGGTGATATTTATGGATCCACAGAGGGTGAAGAATCCTATTTTCTCTGGTTCCCTCTCAGCTCCCCACTCTCTTCCTCTGCAGTAGAAAGAGGGCTGGCAGAAGCGGGAGATGTACTTTCATAATGGTCTCCTTCACATGCAGACATTGGGTGGCACTGTGTGGGTTTCCCAGGTGACAATGTGCCACACAGAGCACAGGATGAAAATTATTCTAAAGAAATAGAAACTCAAGACATTCATGTCTGTACATAGCTGTTCACCATGGAATAAGGTATTCACACAAAACTGGAAACAGCCTATATGTAGATTCAACACTAAAAAATTGTTTAAATAAGTTAGGGTTTGTCTATATAGCAGAAATTTATGAAACTATTCAAAATAAGATTTTTAAACATTTAATGACATGGATAATATATGTTAAAAACTTATTTTGTAAAATTCAGTTAAAATCTCAAAATACAAAGTTGACTCCAAGTTCAGAGAACTTATAAGCTACCCTAGACAACTTTCTGGAGGATCTATAAGTGGGTGTCCTGCCTCATTCCAGCCCCCCACCCCCCACGCCAGAAGGTAGGAGCTGGGCGACAGGAGTTGTCGCTGTTACTGCCACCTTATCTTACCTCTAGGCTATTGTATCTTTGGAAGCACAACACTCCATACATGGGCCATTGTAAAATTAAGAGTAATACTTTGATCTTCATCCCTCTTCCTTCAAAGCTCTTCCTCCTCTTTTCCTAGACACTTACCTATGTCTCTCTTCCCTTCTCTGACTCCCAGGCAGATTTAAACATGTTCTGTACTGTGTCTTCCCAAGACTTGTTTTTATCTCTTTTACAGCAATTATTCCATTTTCTCACGATTGTTTATTTTTGTGCATCTCCTCTGTAAGACTAAAATCCACAGAGGGCAGAGAGCACGGTTTATTTACCTCTAGATCCCCAGTGCACAACACAATGGCTGGTGCAGAGCAGGTATCATTAAACATTTGTAGAATAAATGAGTAAAACAAATAACCTAATGTCTGCCATGTTCCCTCCCTCCAGGCCCTCTCCAAAGGATCCTGATGACTCCTGATGAATCATAATGTCCAGAGTGCCTTGTGGTAATTATCTTGCAAGCTACCTGGTATTCCTTCATTCATGTCACAGATATATACTGAGAAGGGTATCATGTCTGGGTGGGCTCTAGGATCTAGGAATGTAACAATCAACAGGATAGACAATCTTGACCCTCGTAGAGCTTGTGCTCCTATAGAGAGTGTTAAAAACAGAACAGGTCCAAAATAGTCACTTATGCCAAGCCCACTTAGCATATGCTAATCATCAAACTGAGACTCCATTACAGTTTCGGCCTCTCCCGGAAACAGACCCGTAAACCAGACCAAGAATCACCTGGTCAGCAATAGTGAGGTAATCTGCCTCACAGACCCCTGCCATCTCAATAAGGAAAGTGACCTTGCCACAACCAATCCATCAGTCCACTAGTATATTCTTTGTTCTCACTTCCTTCTGCCTATAAAAAAGTCTTCCATTTTGTACAGCTCCTCAGCGCTCCCTTCTATCTGCTAGATGGGATGCTGCCTGGTTTCTGGATCATTGAATAAAGCCAATGAGATCTTTAAAATTTAGTTGAATTTTTCCCTCTCCCACCCCGGAATTTTGCTTTTTAATGAGAGTAAACAGACGAGTCCAAATGGTGAGATAAATACTAAGATAGGAGCACCTTCCAAGAGGAGGCAACACCTAGACTAAAGCCTACAGGAAGAACAGTAGTAAGCCAGGTAAGGGGGCATATATTCCAGGTGGAGGGCAGAGCAAGCGCAAAGGAAGCCCAGCCTGAGAGGATAAGGTATAGAGGCGGAGAGTCAGGCAAGATCACGAGGAGACTTACAGGCCGTGGTAAGAAATGTGGACTTTATCCTGGGCTATGAGAGAATGGATTCAAGAGGGTGAATAGGAAAACTTTCGCTCTACTCTGCACTTACTATTCCCATCAAACAATTCTGTCACCAGAGGTGTAGGTAACTTTCCCACATCAAGCAATTCACAGACACCAGCTGAGTGTCCTACACTTTAACTCGATTCTGACACTATATACGTGGAGATAGTGTGAGATTTGAAGGTTGGGGCTCAGTCCCACAGACTGCCTTCCTCTACCCCTTCAGATACCAATCACAAGTCCAAGTTGTCCCCAGTGCTCTGATACACCAGCTATAAATTGGAGCCCCCTCCTTGGGTTTGATTAATTTGCTACAGCACCTTACAGAACTCAGGAAAACAGTTTACTTACCATCACTGATTTAGTAAAGAACATTAAAGGATTTGAATCAAAAGTCAGGTGAAGAGATCCGTAGGGTGAGATCTGGAAGGCTCTCAAGGACAGGAGCTTCTGTTTCTGGAGTTTGGGGGTACAGTACCTTCCACACAGGCACACTGTTCCTAGATGCATTCTTACTCACCAACCCAGAGGCTCTCCAAACTCTGTCCTTTGGGTTCTTACGGAAGACTCCTTTCATAGGCATGACTGATTAAATCACGAGGGTGGAAAGGGAGGGGAGAATCAAGGATTCATCCAAGGTTTCTGGTTTTGACAATAGAGGACCTGGTATGTGATCACCTGAGAAAGGAAATTCAGGAAGTGATTTGTGGGAGAGGAAAAGACAATCAGTTGATTGTTGAGCATGTTGAATTTAAGATGATTTTGAGACCTCCAGGTGAGGTATCTGGTGTCCACTTAACTAGTCTGCAACCAGTTCTGAATATGGGCCAGCGCTAGAGCTGAAGATCGCCCATCTTTAACCACCCGGCAATAATCCCAGGCAAAGGATTCTAGGAAATCTTCCCCGCACAGGCTGTGGAGTAGACAGTGAAGAGGCCCAGGCTGGAAGCCTTGGGGAATGAAACCTTAAGGGAGGCTCAGAGGAGGAAGTGATGAGAGAAACAAAGGCAGAAGAAAAATGATTAAATTTCTTTACTACCTACAGCCCACTGACAAGTCCTTGAAACAGGCAGAGTGACATTCCTCTAGGAACTCAGCTGCCTCAATGTTAATACTTTGCTCAGGGCAAAAGGCAATCCTAGCCTGAACCCCAGGATCCTGTAAGTCTACTTTAACATTTAAAAATTCCTCTGGAAACGTCCTTTATCTCTACTCCCACCACCCCCCCCGCCCCCAGGATACATGTTAGCAATCATCCTCCAAGCATATGGCCCACCAATATACATCTGAAGGGTCTCATGACTGAGTTTTTACTCAACAGTAATAAATAAGCTTTTCCTAACAATAGCTAGCCAGCCACCTCAGGATCCTGGAAACCTTGCTTCCAAAATACCTGGGAGGCTTATGCTCTAACCCCCTCCCCACTTGAAGTATATAATGGGCCACTCCTCATGATCCCCGTGCAGCTCTTACTGCCCATGGGTCCTGTCCCCATGCTTTAATAAAATCACTTTCTTGCACCAAAGACACCTCAACAATTCTTTCTTGGCCATCAGCCTCCAACCCTAATGTCTTTCCTACATCGGAAGGCCCAGGCTAAAGCATAGAAAAGACAGGGTAAGGGCAATGGGAGAGATCAGAGGACTGTGGTGTCTTAGGACTTAGATAACACATACTGTCTGTCTCACCCAGACACATTCTGAAGTTTTTAGCATATGCACAACCACATACAAAATGTGTGAACACACATTCACAGTAAAAACAAACTTGTGCACATGTTAGCACAGGCTGTTAAAAAAAAAAATACAGTGCCATCCTTTTTCCACCAACCTAGGCATAGAGTGCTCTTTTCTTACAGCTTCTTAGCCAAGAGTCAGCAACGACGGAGCCACATGGTTGACACTGTCTCTGAGCATTTGCCAGCTTTCTGTGCTTAGAATGCTGTTTTCTTCTCTCTCCTTTTTCAGTCTGTTTCCTCCAGCTTGGATTTTACTTCCTAACTGGAAGTCGTCCCTGACATTCAATGCCTTGTAATTCCCAATGCAATCACCTCTTTACTTGTCTGTCTCCTCCAGTAGGTTCTAAGCAGGCACCAGGATCCCTTGTTTAGCATGTTGTTGGCATTTGGTAACTACTACTTTACTCAAATGAGTAAATTCTTCAGGCTTTCCTTAAAAGCTTTGGTGCAGCCCCACAGTTTATCAAAGACATTGCAATTACTTAGCTGCATTTAAGACTTCATTCACCATTTGGTCTGTTAAGAACAAAATTCAACTGAGTAAATATGGAGATCTAATTGGCTTTGTTAAGCAAGCGATTCATGAGTTGGGCAGCATCCCATTTAGCAAGGAAAGATACTCCCAGGAGTTGTACAAAATGGAAGGTCTTTGTAGGAAAGATGGTGGGGCAAATTATGGGCAAAATAAAAGGATTGTTTCAGGCCATGACATACCCTTTTGGAGGGGGGAGAAAAATGACAGGGCTTCTCACCATGCAGTTTGCCTCACTAGTGTTGGTTAGGAAATTTCAGATTTGACTATTAAAAGGTGACATTCCTGGGACAGGCAGAAACTAATGAAATCTTGGGGGCGGGGGATGGCTCCGTATTGGTTTTTTTAAGAGGTCCCAACCTATCCCTCTAACCTTAATTCTGGACACATCTCTGTATCTCTATTCTTCTACCACTCTAGTAGCCAGGCTTTCCATGTACTACTACCCCTTCAATCATATTTATCAGAAACCAGGCAACATCCTAAACTCCCATGTCTCATCATCCACACAGTCTCCACACAATCCTGAGTCTGCCTTATACTATCCTCTTCAAATGGAGTCTTGTCACCATCCCCACTGCCACTGTCATCTGAGCAATTACAAAGGCCCTGACTTGTCTTCCTGCCTCCTGCTTTTCTCTCTATCCATTCTTCCTCTACACTACCAGGTGATCTTCCCGAAATCCCTAATTATCTAGTGCCTTCCCACTTCTGGAATAATATCCAATCTCCATAGTCTGAGGGCCTTTATGGTCTACTTCCTGCATTAGCCCCCTTATTTGAACAGGTTAAGCTTTTCTTAGTGTTTCCTCTGCCCCATTCATCCTTTCCTAATTTCCTTGTTAAAAATAAGGGTCAGCTCAGGTATCGTGTCCTGGGTAGAATCTTCCCAGGTTCTCTTGAACAGAGCTGGTCAATCCTTGTAATATGCTCCTTTTACGTTGCATTTTCGCCCTATTAATAATTTCACATGACCACTAAACTTCGAAGGAGAGGATTACAGAGAAAAAAAAATTCAGACCCAAATTAAAATCGTTTCATCCCTAATTGTGTTCCCTAACGTACTCAACTTCTCTGAGCCCAGCTCCTTCTGTAATATGAACTGACCAAACAAGATAGGTGCTCAGTGCTAGATCCAGCACTCATTTTCAACTGTTTTGCAACTAATTACTTTTGCTTTTCCCACCGAAATGTGAACTCCTTAAGGCCAGTAACACAGAGGGCACATTATTCACCTAGTGCTGGCATATTTGACAAATACCAAAATCCTAACACTAAATGAATACACAGTGAATACACAGCAAATGGTGTTAGTGTGCATGTTACTACCCACTGTTCATGCATCAACGAGATAGCTTCAGAGATTCATTGCCACTTGGCATCAATCTGCCCATTGGGTCAAGGGGTCCAGAATCAGAGTTCCTACAGGGTTAGGTCGAGAGGCTCAGGATACTGGAGGTTGCATTCCTGTGGGATTGACCTGTTCTGAGTCAATCTGTACTTCTAGGACCCAGAAGCCCAAGGGCTCAGGGTACTTTATTTAGGGCTAGGCCATCCACTGAGAATTCTCCTAATGTCAAAATGCTCATGATCTCAGTGTAAATCAGTAAGATTTACAGGGAGGTAAAAAGGAAGGTACAGGAACATGCCATCTATGCCTACGAAGCTAATGTTCTCAATCAGCGCAACCATCAGAATGAAGCTCACGGACACTGGGTAGACAAGTATTGAACAGCTTCAGTGGGGAAGACGGATTCAGAAATGGGAGGGGAGGTGGGTCCATGGCTTAGTAGGGCTGGTCGGTTGGCATGGTTTGTAGGATCGAAAGGACTAATTATTGGGGTTGCTAAGGTCTGTGGAATGTTTGGACATGATTTGGGGGATAAGTAAGATGGGTTAGTATTTGAAGGTCCTAGTGTAGGAAATGCTTGGAACTGACTAGGGGTTCTTTGGACAGCTGTCTGAGTAGGGGTAGGGAGAATTTGGCTTAGATTGTTGAAGAGTCCTGAACAGGGACGTGGACAGGCAGGGTGGGGAGTTTGCCAGCTTTGGAGCATTATCTGCATTGGTACAGGCTTGTTTCAATTTTTGCTCAGACTGTGGAAGTCCCATCTTAGCCTTTAACTTCCTGTTCCCAATGGATGCTGCTTCTCCCTCCAGTCACAGGATCCTTAGAACTGCTGGCAGTCACTGCTTCCACGTCCCACTCAGTACGAATAGGAATGTCTGTGGCAGCCACCAGGCAGGGCAGGTGGCAAAGAACCCTGTAAAGTGTGCTGAACCAAGGAATGCCAGGCTGTTGTTTTTCATGTGTTCTGCCTCATTTCCTGGGCCTCTTACGGTCCTAATTCACGTTACCTGCATTTCTCACTTGGACCATTCCACCTTCCTTTCAGATGACCAATGGCATCACCCTGAAAGGTACTCCTGCCTCTTTCAGAAACTTTGTAGAGGTCTCCCTAAACTATTCCGGTGCTGGCAAGCCTGCATCAACCATTCTCTTGCTGGCTGTCTTCTGCACCATGTCTTCACTGTGTCCAAGCCACAGTCTGCCTCTGCGTCACTCAGCTTATTCTCACTCCCAGAACACCTCCTTGCCATCTTTCAAGCTCCATTCCTGGGGTCTAGGTTTACCTTCTCAGTGAAAAATCTTCCCCAGTGACTCTTCTGGGCTTCTGTAGGTTTGTAATCTCAATTCCAGAAGAAATACTTTTGGCTGCCTCCAGCTTAAAGACAGCACACTCTTTGAGATGGTATTTCTTTTGTCCCCTGTCCTATGCTTCTCAGGAGGGTCCTGAGAAGATACCAGGGTCTGAGCAGCCTCTAAGAAAAGAGGAAGGGTTAGAGTTTGCATTGTGACTCTGTAATAATGCACTGTCCCGAGACTACTTTTTATTCAACATTTTAAGACGGTGTCCTGCTTACAGTTGGAGAGCAACTCTCTGCGTCCATGTTTTAGTTGTGTCTCCTGCAAACAAAGGATGGCTGGGGTTTGTTTTGCTTTAAAATCCAATCTTTTTTTTTTTCTCATTACTTTAATCCTTTTTACATTTATTGTGGTTACTATATCTGGACTTATTTTTGCCATATTTATTAATTTGCTTTACTCACTTTTTTCATGCTTTCTCATTTCTCATCTTTAAAAAATTTCTTTCCTTTTTCTTATTCCATTATTTCCAATCACTTGCACTTGGAGGTTACTTACGTTTTAAGTGATTAACCTTGGCATTTTAGCATGCATATTTAAAAAAACTTAAGCTGGTATTAAAGCACCCATCCAAAAAAAAGAACACAAACATCTGAACTCTGATCAACCCTTTTCCCACTGTGCATGCTATTTTTAACCTCACAATCTGGTATAACTTTTATCATCTCATGTATTTACATTTGCCTACATGTAAAAAGGTATCATTACTATACGTATCTTACAACCTCAAGAACTTGTATTTCCTAAGGTTATATATCAGAATCTGAATTGGGATCCAGAACGGCCTTCATTGGTTTCTTATTACTTTGGAACTGTTCTCAGCTTTAGACATAATAGTTACCACTTTCCATATGCTTTCTGTTATCAGGCACTGTTGTCTGCACGTTAACCTGATATCCATTACATCAAATTCACAATATTCTAATGGGATATGTATTATTATGATCTGAATCTTATGACCCTCAGATTTTGTCTTTCCTAGGGTTACAGATCTCAGAACCAGAATCAGGACCAGGCCTTTTTGATACCCACTTGCCTTTATTCGCCTTTTCACTCCAGCAGGTAACCAATCTTCAGTCCCTGAATAATGACCCATTTCTTTCTCAACCTAAGACATCTTGCAGTGCCCGGGTAGAACACTCTAGAACTCTAGGATATCAGATAAAAAGGCTGTTTGAGGTCACCACTATCCTACAAAATCCCTGGGAAATGTCACCTTGCTTAGTTCTGCCATTGGTACATCTCAACATAACCCAAAGAGTGGTCTCAAGTTACACATACTACCTAAGAAATTTGGAGTTTGGGGGAAATCTCCTTAATCTATAGATACTCGTTTTGCCTTCCCAAACCATAGTGACTAATAGCTCTTAAAATAATTATTCAAGTCGTTTATGACTCTGACCACACTCACTACTCTTTCAGTTCAGATTAAGTATCCAATTCTCTTAATTATTTTCCCTCAATGGATTCTCATTTTTACTTCCTGTGGAAACCACATGACCCATCAAGAAATGGTTCAGAGTATTGTCAGTGGATACATTTCCAGACTAAAAGCCAAAAGAAAAATTTGGTAAAGTGCAGTTAATCCTCAGAAGACTGTCTTTCCATCAGCATAGACTCATGGATCCCAGGACTAAGATATGTCCCTTCTTTCCTCTCTGCTCACTCACTAGCACATGCTCTACGTACTCCTAACTGGGCACAGGGCAACATTTTTGTACTGCCATTCGGTTAAGATGCTGTGGAAGAAAAATGATAAAGATCTATTTTCTGGAGGTCCAGTTTGCTCTTACCACAGGCAAAAGAGTAGGAATAAAGTACCTTTATAAAACCAATGTGCAAAGAAGGCTATCTGATCTGAAGTCAGGTGAAGATAAAGTGGCTTGAGCTTGGCCTATGGGTGCAACCACTGATGGAGAGTCATAAACGCACAACCAACTTCTACCCAGAGTATTCACTTCCTGGTTTCTATGTGAGCTCTAGAACAGTTTCCCCCCCACCGATCCAGCAGTAAACTCATGTAAGATGGATTCATTTACAAAAGGTAGGCTATATTTATTTAGAGTCACAAGCAGTTGACTGACTCAGTGTGACTCAAACCACAAGAAAACCATTCTACTTCACGCCATTCTGAGTTCTAGGGTGGCCCAGACTGGCAGGAGTGCTGCATAGGGCCCATTCACAGGTTTACAAGTTTCTCATTGAGGGCAATCTGTGACTGCGTGAGATTGGCCAGGTAGGTCACCATCAGCAGGTCCTGGAAGAGGAAGAAGCCACAATGAGTGAGGGGTTGGGTGGAAAGGGAGAAGAAAGTCTGGCATTGGCCAGCTCCATGGTGAACACTGGGTGTGAGGACAGTCGTGGATAAATGACAGCTCAGGAAGAGGCTGGGCAAGAGTCGAAGGTGGAAGAAGGAAATGTTTGAGAATGCTTTTTTGCCTCTACTGATACACTAATAAACATGGGGTGCTTCAGTCAAGATCCATGGGTAGAATATGGAGGGGGGAGTGTCTGTGAACTCAGATGGGGAAAGTAAGAAATTGCACTTTCATTAACCTCTGGATTTAGGATCTCTTTTAACCATGAACCTAGATAACAAGTCACAGTAGTATCAGCAGTTCCTGAGATAATGGAATCAAGGAAGAGAAGGTAGGGGCATCTCCAAGCACATGTACTATCTCTTTCTCTCTCCCAACCTGGACAGCAAGGGGCCAAAGGAAAAGCCCCTCCTCCTCTGTTCCCTTCCAGGTCATCTCCCCCAACTCCTTTCGTATTTGTGCATGAGCTGGAGGGGGGAAAGACACAAGCTCCCAGAAGCCCAGGGACAGCACTCACATTGATGTTGCTGTTGAGCATGGTCTCAAAGTCATCAGGAACTATCTTGGGTACTTGGTTAACCAGACTCATCAAGAAGCGGCCCACGGTATTGTCAGCTGACACCTTTCCAGACTGAGCACCGAACAAAGATTCAATGAGGCACAGTTAATTCTCACCACCGAGGTCTGCCATTTGCGAGCACACCTCTCAGTGATCTCGGAGTGGAGATCTATGCCCTCCTTGCTTTCCTTCCCCTCCTCACCAGGACATCCTCTGCATACTGCAACACTGTGCTTAGGGCATCCTGGATGCGAGCTGATGCCCCTCCTACTTGCTGCAAGTCGCTTGAGAGTCCAATCACCCGGTTGGGGCTAAAACAGGTCTTCATGATCAGGTCAACTGTGGGAGTAGGATGGGGAATAGAAGAGGCACGGAGATTTCAGTCATCCCATCAGGAAAGAGATGATCTCTAACCATTCTGTGAACTTTTCCACCTCCCTCTGGACACAGCCGACTTCTCTAAACTCCCCTGCTCTGCCCTTATTAGCTTTTCTTCCACCTGTTAGAGCTCAGCTTCTGTATCCAGTATGCTAATCACTGGTTTTGCTCTTACATGAATGGCCACATAGCCCCTGGTGCTGATAATTTCCCACCTCTAATAATTCCACAAGTAATTCCTGGAAGCCCATTTATAAAGGAGAATGACTGTGACTTTAATCATAAACCTTAGATCAATGGTTCCTCTTCAACCCACCCAAAGCCCTCCACTTGTTAGAAAGCAGCAAACCCCTCCCCTGAAAAATGCCAGACCTCAAAAGAAGATATGGGAAGGTTACTTACCTCCAATGCGTTCAGTGTCATAATATGCATATTTCACTGTCAGAGGTGTGAACATCACCCCCATGGTCCTCCCAGGGACACCCATTAAAGTGCTGGGAAGAGAGAAGTCAAGGTAAAGAAATGGACTTGGGAGAGAAGTTTCTAGTCTAGGCTGGGAAAGCAGTTATATCAAGAGAACGGGTTCCCCGCTTCTGAGATAAGAAGGCTAGAACCATCTAAACCTGAGATCTCGTGGGAGCAAGTCACTTTTTTTCCTCTAGCTCATTCCATATACAAACCCTGGCCTGGGAGAGGGCACTCAGCATTTAGACCTGACCTGTCCCTTCAGAGGACTGCTTCACTCACTGTGCAACCTCAGTGAGGAAACAAGACATTGGATTTCCCTGTGGAGCTGGCTGCCCAGATATCCACCCCCATGGAAAGAAATAGGACAGGTCTTCTATGAGACTGAGCCCTTCATCAGCATGGAAAAAAGCCAACTGACTCCAGCCCACCAAGACAGACTGGGTGTTGTAAGTCACCTCACTAAAGGTGACTGCCTTTACTATGTCAACAGTATTATTTTCAACTGGACCATGGAAGAGTCTGAAATATCTGGAAAGGCTAAGAAATCAGGCAATGACTAAAGCTTAGTGATACACCAACTAGCCCATAAGCACTTGGCATCCACCATCATTATCTCACCGCATCATGGCTAACTGGTTACATCAAAATACATACACAACACAAAGTCAAACTCAGTATGACAGGCACTGACAAATGCCTTCACTCTAACCAGAAAAGATAATCCCTCCAACTCCTCTAACAGTCCCTTCTTCAGTATGCCAGTGGAGCCTTTCCCAACCTCACCCGCACTCATTTTAAATGCCCGCAAGCTCACTGTGTCAAAACTATAAGGTTATTGTCATCAAAACTACTCAACTCTGGGTAATAGATGTATCCAAAAAAGGACAGTCATCCTTTAATCCGTACTACTCCAAGTCCTGTGTTCAGTTCTTGGAATAATGACAAACTAAAAGGGGACTCAGAAAAACAGAACATGGTGAAGGATCGTGACCAAAATACCACATGAGGATCAGCTATAGGAACCGTGAAGAATTATTTATAGAAAAGATGACAAGAAAAACATGACAGTTTGTACAAATACTTAAAGGGCTATCATTTGAAATTGGTTAAGAAATTGGGATACCACAACTGGTATCAGTGAGTGGATATTTCAGGGAAAGATTTTGTTTCAGAGTAAAGCCATTCTAATGATAACTGCTCAGAGTGAGAACTGGACTTCCTTAGGAGGCAATGAGTAAGAATAAACCCGCTTTGGGTGGAGGTGGGCTGCATCCAGGCCTGGTATGAACTAGATAAGCCTTTTACGCCTGTGGGTCCCAAAGCACTGGTCACCTGACATAGGCCTTGATGCTCATGCGGCCATTCTGGAGGCTCGTATCCACGGTGAGGTGAATGGGGTTGGGGGCTTCCCGGCTGTAGTACTCATGTATCAGCACAGAGTGCTCTGTAATGTCATGGCCTGTAGCATACCTAGAAAATGGAACACAGTGTAGATTCTTGTCTACATGTGACATTAAGACCAAACACAGTGATGACATGGGTGTCTCTAGGTACCTGACACCCCTATGCCAGTGTTACCCCCAGTGACACCCCAAATGTAAAATAAATACACTGCAAACTGTATCAAATCAAAGGCTGGCTCTCAGAGCTCTTGCAACATTATAAGTCACCAGCAAGGCAAAAATACTTGCTCAGTAAAAACTACATTTCAAAGTAAATATTCTTGGCCTCACGAGATCAGAATTGCCAGCAAAACACAGTAAATTAACAGATCCTTGAGAAAACACACTTCTAATATCCTGTCTCCAAAAGAGAGTATAATGTTTAGTCTGGTGGCAAAAAAAACCTTGGCAATCACCACAACTTTCCATTCCCACCCCCAACTTACCAGCCCAGGATGAGCTCATTTGGAGAGACTTTCTTGTGTAATTCATACATGTTCTTAGCAAATTCCATGTCAACAGCCACCTAAGAAAGCAGGCAGAAGAGGAAGCTAATAAGCCAGAAGTTCATAGGAAAAAACGGAAGAAAAGGACAAGGGGCCACCACCAGCAGACAAAAGAGGGCCAGAAAATATGTACACGTAGAGAAAAAGCTCTTCGAACTGTAGGATTTCTAGTTACAAGCTCAACATATTGTGCGGGGCGGGGGTGGGAGGGGGGTCCCTTAAGGAGAGCCTAGAGAACAAACAGCTACAGATCACACAATGGCAGCTCAGGCTCCCACTCACCTCATCTTCTGACTCATTGTGTGGCACTGAAAAGCAGTTAGTAACCTCCACTGAATGCTTGTCAACGGTTCCTGTAAGAGACAATTGTCCACATGTTATAAAACCCTAGAGCTCTCAAGTCTCCAACCACTTTCCAAATGCTTTCAGAGGCTTCCTCAAAGTCAATGAACAAAAAATTGAACTCATAAGCTCCAAGTTCTGCCATGTGCATCAATGGAACCAGGATTCTCCAGAGAACTGAAGCTCTGAAGTGATCTCTTTCCTTTAACCACCAACGACTAGGTCTCTTCCTTCACAAGCTCTTCTGCTATCCATCCTCGCCTGCTACCAGTCCTGTGCCAGATCTTCACTGTGACCTTCACTTTTCAGCCACTAGACTTTCTCTTATAATTCAATCCACAAAACTACCTGGAAAATTCTGACAATGTCTACGTAGGCCCCCATACAGAAGCCTAGCCTCAGAGTACAATTTTAGGGAGCTTTACCTGTACCTCCCTTCAGCCACCTAGTCCCATGGTCATAACCTTAACCCCATCATCATCCAGAAACATTCTACCTGTGAACATTAAACATCAGTATCAGTCTTTTACCACAAGCTTCTATTCTAGTTCTGATTCCTTTACTCCCACTATGTGTGTTTCTTGACCTAAGACTACTAGTCCCTTCAGTTCTCCATCTTTCTCTAACCTACTGGCACCACCCATACAAGGCTTCAAGCACTTCCCCCTCTGCCACAGACCACAATGCTGCCACACCTGTGTCTGTTTAATTCCACTTCACTATGGTTTCTGCTCCCGTAGCTGAAACTGTCTCCAAACCCAGTGGATAAATATGTTTTATCTTATTTGACCTCTCATCAGCGTTCAATAAACTTGACCATTTCAAACTTCTTAGGCAATTTTAATTCTTTTATAGTTCCATGCCTCTACAGTACCCTTCAATTCCAGCATTTATTATGTTTCATTCTAATTATTTACATATGAGTAGACCTTCATCTTGAATTTAAGGTTAGTGCAGAAGTTGTTTTATCCAACTGTGAATTCTAAATACCCAACAGTTCTATGGTACTTAAGAAGTTCCAGTGACTTCATTTAACCAAGTATGTTTCACAAATTAATATCTGAGAACATTTTAAGCTCCTGGCGAGCAGTCTGTTTCATTCTTCAGTAAGTACTATCTCTATAACATCTAGCACTGGACCACGATCCCAGTCTGGAAGAAGGATCTAAAGATCTAGATTAAAGTTGGTCTAACTAGGGTCACTACAGTATCTGGGGCACTTAGTGGTATCCCTGGGTGAAGAACAACTGATTCTTTAGTTAAATAGCTCCAGTGAGTTTGGAACATTTGGCAGTGCAGCTAAATGAATAAATTAGTATTTGTCAAGTGCCAAGTTAGTGTTGCAAAAATCACTTATAACAGAAGCTCAAAGCAAGACACAGTTACAGAATGCTACTATACTTTGGGAGGTTAAGAATGGAGGTGGGAGTAGTAGTATGAGATGAAGGACTGACACTAACACCTTTCTTGGGATCCTGGAAAATCAGTGGAACTTAATGAGGGAGAGCAGGGAAGGCACTTGGGGCAAAAAGAATACAAAGGTTTGGTTCAAGGGAAACCATGACAACGTTTGGAAGATAATGGATCAACTGAAGTTTCTGTAAAACACTAAACCTTCAAAAACAGCGGGAGTGTGTGTGTATGCTGGTAGGGGGGTGTGTATAGCCCTGACGTGGTGGATGGCAACCAACAGCCATTTAGTACCGAATGTGTGCCAGCAGTTAGATGCTTCTGGTAATTTAGTTCTTGCAAAGACTAAGTCTAAGTAGCCCCTGAAAGAACTAGACTTTAGGTAATTTGTCCCAAGGCACATGGTTAATATTTGGTGAAATCTACCTATAAATCTTGTCCTCTTTGCAACAAACTAATTGTCTTGTATGGTGGAAGGACAATTACATATTTAAAAATAAGAAAAATGAGGAATGAGGTTAGAGTGATTCACAAAGATATCTCAAATCAGTGACAAAGAGTGAAAATGACTTTGATGGGATCAGCAGTCCCCAGAGAAAGGGGCATAATACCAGTAATCCTTTACTGCTTCTCAGCTTTACAAATTAACATTATCACAGAGACTAGGGAACAGAAGACCAGGATTAAACGTCTAGGAAAGCAGAATATTATTGAAACCCTAAATGAGTTTCTGCCAAACTGGTTTACTTGTTCAAAGGGATGTCTTTTTACAGATGTCCCCACTCCTCTGCCAACTGGTTAAAAACGTCTTTGTAAACACCTGGAATATAAAGACATTTAGTCCATAAAAGTGGGGGTGGGCGGGCGAGTCACTGGGTTTAGAGAGTCAAACATTTTTGACTTCCTAGTCAGCATCTGAACTCATTCATGGTAGTCTGGGACTAATCACACTTGACCTGAAATAATACTGGCAAGATTAAAAATAAAACGCGAACCATTAGGCACATGGTACTTATTCAATAACTCACTACTGGTTACGTATTTTATGTCGACCAAAGTGACAGCAACCTGGCAGGAAAGTTCAAGACCCTTAACGAGACAAATCGCGGCAGGAAGGTGGAATGGAGAAATAGGTAAGAGGTCAATGGGGATGGGACGAGAAGTGACCAAGACAAAAGGGAGCTGGAAGGTAGGAGAGAATGTCAATTCGGTCTGACCACTTACCCAGCAGGGTCCCGATAACTCGGGCAGCGCCCTCGTTGCGTCGCTCGTAGCTGTCCACGATGGAGGCCAAAATGACCGGGTGCAGCCGGACCACACGGCCTCCGGGGAAGGGGCCTGGGAGAGCAGGACCCGGCAGAGACTGCGCCGGAGTCTGCGCTGGTGCTGGCGTCGTGGCCGGGGTCTGGCCCGGCGCCGCCGTCGTGGCCGCTGCAGTCGCCGAGTCTGAGGACGAGGCTGGAGCCGGCGCTGGAGCTGGGGCCGGCGCTGGAGCCGGGGCCGGCGCTGAGGCTGGGGCTGGAGCCGGGGCTGGGACCGAGGCTGGGGCCGCGGCCGCAGCCGGGGAGGGGGTTGGAGCTGGAGTGGCGGCAGGAGCACTCGCCGGTGCGGCCGGGGTGGCCATCTTGTCGAGCGAGAAGGAGCCAGGAACGGAAGGGAGTGAGTTGAAGAATATTAGGAGCACGATAGGCTGAATGTGAACCACGTGAGCTAGATCTTTGCGCCTATTGGTTACAGATGATGCTTCAGGGCGCTACAATTTCCTGCTCTGAGTTTGTGCTCTTTGATTTAGGTCCGATGAGCACTCAGTAGGAATCGAGCTAAGTAGTTCCGAACAAACTTGGGATGGCGCGGACACAAGAGGAACATGTTCGTCTGCTCAGCTGCCGCCAGATGGACCCAGAGAGCAGAGAGTGGGTCGCAATTCCTGTTTTCAGACTTCAAAGGGATAGGGAATGACGCTGCAAAGGGCTGACGTCCAAGATCTATAAAGAACTTCTCAAACTCAATGCCCAAAAAACAGATAATCATGTCCAAAAATGGGCAGAAGACATCAACAGACACTTCTCCAAAGAAGACATACAAATGGTCAACAGACACATGAAAAAATGTTCATCTCCACTAGCCATCAGGGAAACTCAGATCAAAACCACATTGAGATACCATCTTACACCAGTTAGAATGGCCAAAATCAACAGAACAGGAAACAACAAGTGTTGGAGAGAATGTGGAGAAAGGGGAACCCTCTTTCACAAGTTGGTGGGAATCCAAGTTGGTGCAGCCACTTTGGAAAACAGTGGGGGAGATTCCTCAAAAATTAAAAATAGAGCTACCCTGTGACCCTGCAATTGCACTACTGGGTATTTACCTCAAAGATACAGATGTAGTGAAAAGAAGGGCCATATGTACCCCAATGTTCACAGCAGCAATGTCCACAATCGCCAAACTGTGGAAAGAGCTGAGATGCCCTTCAACAGATGAATGGATAGCAAGATGTGGTCCATATATACAATGGAATATTACTCAGCCATCAGAAAAGGTGAATACCCACCATTTGCACTGACATGGATCGGAACTGGAGGAGATTATGCTGAGTGAAATAAGTCAAGCAGAGAAAGTCAATTATCATATGGGTTCACTTACTTGTGGAACGTAAGGAGTAAAATGGAGGACTCTAGGGGAAAGGAAGGAAAAGTGAATTGGGGTAAATCGGAAGGGGAGATGAACCATGAGAGACTGTGGACTCTGAGAAACAAACTGAGGGTTATGGAGGGGAGAGGGGAGGGCGGATGGGTGATCCTGGTGGTGGGTATTAAGGAGGGCACGTATTGCATGGAGCACTGGGTGTGGTGCATCAACAATGAATCTTGGGTCACTGAAAAAATAAAATAAAAATAAATTAAAATAAAAAATAAAGGCACTTCTTGACAGCGTCACGAGATGTCAGTGCAGTGACTTACTCATTCACCAGTTTGAATATCTGCCAGATTCTGTTTTAGGTGCTTGGAATATACATCGATGAACAAAACGAGGATTGTTGTCCTCGAAGAATTCAAGATCTAGTGGAGAGAGACAAACACATTATATAGCATTTTAGAAGGTGGTGAGTGCTATGGAAAAGGAAAAATTAGCAGGGAGTAAGGGGGACTCAGGAGTTAGGATAGGTAACAATGAGACTGTGAGATTTGAGTGGATTTAAGGAGGAGAGGAAGATGGCTATTATTGGTGTGGGGGGGGAGCCTTCGGGTAGAGGGATCAGCTAGCGCAAAGGCTTTAAGGCAGGAAGGAGTGGGCCTGGAGTGTGTGACGAGGCAATATGGTGGCTGGAGTGTTAAGATCATGGCAGAGAAGAGCAGGAGATGGACCTTTGGACAGGGGTTGTGGAGCAGATCATTAAGGACATTCTAAACCACGGTTAGGACTTTGACTTTTAGTCTGAGGGAGGTGGGGAGCCATTGCAGGGTTTGGAGCAGGGCAAAGTCATGACCTGTCTGAGTTTTAAAAGGATCACTCTGTTTTGAGAAGAATAGAATGGGGTGGGGTGGTTGCTGAGGAAAGGTAGGTGAGAGAGAAAGAGCAGGGAGACATGTTAGGAGATTAGCATGTAACAAAGGGAGGGGTGATGGTGGAGGGGAACAGGCCAGTAGCAGTGGAAGTGGTGAGAAGTGCGTAGAATAAGGGATACCTTTAGAGACAACAGGATTTTCTGAGAAATTGTATGTGAGGTGTGAAATAGAGGACTCAACTCCAATTTTGCATGTGTGTGTGTGTGCTGAATTAGAATGAAGAAGTTGTCATCAATTGAGATAGGGAAAGCTACAAGTGGAGCAGTTTTTTTTGGGGAAAAGATCTTAAGTTCAATTTTGGAGATATAACTCTTGAGATGTTTATTAGACATCCAAACAGAATTGTAGATGCTAGTCTGTACATTGAAACCTTGTGAAAGGTTTCAATGAGTAACCCTCTGTAAAACTCTTAGCACGTGCCTGATATACCACAGTTATGATTATTAAGTGGTAGCTATGATCACTGTTGTGTAGTGGGAGGAGCTCTGATTCTAACATATTACATAACTTTGGGCAATATATAATTTTTTTCTGAATCTCAGTTTCCTTCTTGGTATACTGGGAATGATAATATTTGCTTATGAGGAAACCAATCAATTCCTTTAATTAGGTCAAATCCTGGCATCCAGCTGGCAAGGTGGGTGGGTGAGGTTGGACTTCTTAGCCCCGACTCTCATGTGCAAGAACTGCTTTCTCTTTGGAACTACCTTCCATAATTAGAATTCACATGATCCAGCTCCCCCATCAATGCTCTGGGCAGACATACGTTCTTTAATTCCCCCAAAACACAGTTGAGTAGCCTATCAGAGCAAGATTTAAAAGGGGCTTGGATTTGGTAACCTGGATCTTTCCCAACCCTAGCAGAACAGTGTCTGTGGGACTGAGGGTGGGGTGGGCATGGAAATCAGCATTCAGGTGTGAGAATGGACAGTTTGAACTGATGGCAGTGACTGATGGCTACTATTTCAAGAGAGTTGGTGGGAAGGAGGGGAGACATTTAAATCAGTGGCAGGGGGGAGAGTAGGACTGAGAAGGGGGCATTTTAGGCTAGAAAAGTTTTAAGGATATTTTAAACCAAGGGAAAGGATCTAGAGGAAAGAGAAGGATTGAATATACATGTGAGAAGGAGAACCATCTAATGAAACAAGCAAGGAGGGAGGAGGGTCTGAATGAAGAAGGTGGATGTTATG
Source organism: Ailurus styani (assembly GCA_002007465.1). Classification (NCBI taxonomy): domain Eukaryota; kingdom Metazoa; phylum Chordata; class Mammalia; order Carnivora; family Ailuridae; genus Ailurus; species Ailurus styani. The sequence continues at coordinate 87,266 of LNAC01000157.1, read as the reverse complement.
AATGGCTGTGCAAGGGTGGGGTCCAGCCTTTGGGTGGTGGAAGAGGGACCAAGAGTGAGCCATCAAAGGCATTGGTCAATTATGGGAGGGCCCCGCTGAGCCTCGAGACTGCAAGGATCTGGCCAACTTCTGTATTTTTCTCCAGCCATATAGCTAAGAGGCAGGTGGGGAGAGATCATTGGCATGGTCTTCCTGGGAATGCTGACCATCAAGGACAAGGAAATACATACACTCACGATGCTGGCTTTTCAGTCATTGACTGAGGGATCCAGGCAGGCTGAATGCTACAAACAGACACTCTGAGGCTTAGGTTCATAAGGAAAAGGCAGAGGGCATGGGAGGAGAGGAAATGAGCTATCCACTTGAATATGGAAAATGTGTTCTGCACATGGTTTATTGGTCAGGATTCTCCAGAAGAACGATGTATTTATTAAATAAACATATATTTATTTATTTTTTAAAAAAGATTTTATTTATTTATTTTGACAGAGAGAGATTACAAGTAGGCAGACAGGCAGGCAGAGAGAGAGGAGGAAGCAGGTTCTCTGCCAAGCAGAGAGCCCGATGCGGGCCTCAATCCCAGGACCCTGAGATCATGACCTGAGCTGAAGGCAGAGGCTTTAACCCACTGAGCCACCCAGGCACCCTAAATATACATATATTTAAATACGGGATTGAATCACATGATTATGGAGGCTTAGAAGTCCCAAGATCTTTAGTCAGCAATTTGGAGACCCAAGAGAGCCAACATATAGTTCTAGTCCAAAAGCAGGCAGACTCAAGACCCAAGAAGAGCCTATGTTTCAGTTTGAGTCTGAAGGTTAGAAAAGACCAGTGTCCCTCTCAAGCAGTCAGGCAGGTGAAGTTCCTTCTTACTCCAGGTAGGGATCAGCAATTTGTTCTATGTAGGCCTTCAACTGATTGGACGAGGCCCACCGACATTAGGGAGAGCAATCTGCTTTATTCAGTCTATTAATTTAAATGTTTAACTTAGGGGCACCTGGGTGGCTCAGTCATTAAGCGTCTGCCTTTGGCTCAGGTCATGATCCCAGGGTCCTGGGATAGAGCCCCACATCAGGCCCCCTGCTCAGTGGGGAGTCTGCTTCTCCCTCTCCCACTCCCCCTGCTTGTATTCCCTCTCTCACTGTGTCTGTCTCTGTCAAATAAATAAATGAAATCTTTAAAAAAAATAAATGTTCAACTTAACCAAAAGCATCCTCACAGACTCACCTAAAATAATGTTTGACCAAATATCTGGAGATTCTGTGCCCTAGTCAAATTGACACATAAAATTAACCATCACACCTGGGATCCTGGCTGTCCTCAGCAGTATGCTTGAGAGTCCTTCCTGAAAAGATGAAGGTCATAGCTACAGGTTCCTGTTAAAACCGGGGACTGTAGCTTGATAAACCCACCTCTTCAATGACCAGCTGGAGTGAAGGGAGCTCTGTCTGCAGTTCTGATGCGAGTCCACAAGGGGGAGCCCTAGGCTCTCTCAGCGCTGCAAGTGGGACTTAATGAGGCTTTGTAATGAATGGGACTTACCCAAACCAAGAACTGGAACACTCATTCATTTTTTAACTAATGAACAGAACCTACAAAACAAACCAAGGATTAGAACATTATCAAAAGTAGTATTATGAATTAATATTATATATTAGAATATGAACTTATATAGAATTATATACAATAGACTTTATTGTTATGAAAATTAGACTATTATAACAGATATTATGAGTATTAGAATATTATCAGTGATATGCTAGTAAATGTTTAACAACAAGCTCCCTGAAAAAAAATGGCCCTAGTTTTGGCATTGGCCAATTTCTACAGTATAAATACTCCTACAATGGCTGATTTCAAGCTACTAGCAGTTTAATAACTGGCTCTGAAAATCCCTGAAAATGTAACAACTGGCATTTAGGAGCCTATATGAGTTGGCTCCAGCATCCAGCCCTGTTGCTGTACATAGACCTAATGCTCCTCCCCAAAACTTCATTGGCCCCCACCTTACCCCACCCCAAGAAATGACTACTCACCTGAATTTTGTGTCTAACATTATTTGCTTCAAAATTATGTTTTCAAATATATACGGATGACTAAGTAACATATTATTTAACTCTTCTAGTTTTTTAACTCTATAAATATAGCTACCAGATTTCCCTTGATAGGTACGTTCTTACATCTTTTATCCACTCTTTTCCTTTCAAGCATTCCATGTCTTTATGTTTTAGGAGTATATCTTTTAAGTAATATATATGTAAGTACTTAAAAAATCCAAACTGACCACCTCTGTCTTTGAATTCACAAGCGTAGTCTATTAACATTTTCTGTGTTGACATATTTGGATTAATTTCTAACATTTTATTTTTTGATTTTTATTTGATTGACTTATCATGTTCTCTTTTCACTTATATTTGGCCTTTTATGGGGTTATTTGACTGTGTTTTCTTACTGTTTTTGTTCTTCTGCTAGTTAGGAGCCACATATTCTTTTTAAAATTTTTTAAATTTAAATTCGATTTAAATATAGTTAATATATAATGTTACCATATGGTGTATTATTAGTTCCCGGGGTAGAATTTAGTGATTCATCAGGTGCATATAACACCCCGTGTTCATTATATCACATGCCCTCCTTAATGTCCATCACCCAGTTACCCCATCCCCCCACCCATCTCCCCTCCAGCAACCCTCAGTTTGTTTCCTAGAGTTAAGAGTCTCTTATGATTTGCCTGTCTTCACCTTATTTTATTTTTCCTTCCTTTCCTCTATGATCCTCTGTTTTGTTTCTTGACTTCCACAGATAATATGGTATTTGTCTTTGTCTGACTGACTTATTTCTCTTAGCATAATACACTCTAGTTCCATCCACGTCATTGTAAATGACAAGATTTCATTTTTTCTGATGGCTGAGGAATATTCCATTGAATATATACATACCACATCTTCTTTATCCATTCATCTGTCGATGGACATCTGGGCTCTTTCCATATTTTGGCTATTGTGGACATTGCTGCCAGGAATCACATATTCTAATTTCAGGATTTTAATCATTACTTTTGTTTTTGCCATGCATTTTTTATTTGTTAATTATTTATCAAAGAAGAGGTTACTTAGTACACAATAATCATGTTTCATAGTTCAGGAATACAGGTCAGGGACAAACTTCCATGGAACCCAATTTGTACAGACTTCTTTTTTTTTTTTTTTTTAAAGATTTTATTTATTTAATTCACAGAGGGAGAGAGATCACAGACTTCTTATCTTGGCTCAGCACAGCCAACTTAGAGAGTGGAGCCCCACAGGGATATATAGTGAATGCTCCAACAGAGGCTTGGCATCTGCAAAAACCATGCATCTGAAGTTTTGCCAAAAGCACTGGAAGCCACACTAGTTACTGTCCTCAACATCAGTCCCGTTCCTGACTGATGGAGGGCTGGTGCTCCACCAGCACACAGGTGCAGAAGTTACCATGCATTTTAACTCATTTGTTTGGAGTTTAAACAGCTCCACCAGTGATACAAGAACTTTGAAATGCTCTAGCTCTGATAGTTGTCATTCTGATTTGTGCATGTGCTTTGCCCGCCTGCCTGATTTTCTTTCTTTCTTTTTTTTAAGATTTTATTTATTTATTTGACAGAGAGAGAGAGAGATCACAAGTAGGCAGAGAGGCAGGCAGAGAGAGAGGAGGGAGCAGGTTCCCTGCTGAGCAGGGAGCCCAATGCGGGCCTTGATCCCAGGACCCTGAGATCATGACCTGAGCCGAAGGCAGAGGCTTTAACCCACTGAGCCACCCAGGCGCCCCTGCCTGATTTTCTGACCCCCATCTTGCCAGCAGTTGCCGAGCCACTGGGGACGATGCAGGTCTCCTTCTCCTCCAAGGCCATATGGGAGTGCTCTTGAGAAAAGACAGCCTCTCACAGCACAGATGGATACTTCCAAGTGGCCATGAGGGTCCTCAAGAGGACCTTTAAACTTACCAGGCCCACATGCTAACTTCATCAGAACTGACCAATCTGTAAAGGCGAATGTGGGGACCATCGTGGGAGCCAGAAGGTGCAGCTTCAAAGAGCCCCTTTCGTGGAAGGAATGATCTGGGGTTGGGGTCCCTGCCTATTTCAAGCACAAAGAGGCCTGGAAGTAGGAGGGAGAAAATGTGGACTCAACTTTGCCTTGGCCTCTGCCCCGACAGGTGAGGAAAGATTGTAAGGCAGGCAGTGGACTCTGGTGGCTTGACTCAGAGACTCCAATTTCTCCACACATAATTCTAGTTTATCTTGATTCTTGAGAGTTTGCTGTTAAGACAGACTCTTTTTGTAGAATGAGTGTATAACTGTGTGTGTTTGTATGTGAATGTGAGAGAGAGACCCATACCCATCAGCTAGTTTTGTATCTCTCTCTCTCTCTCTTTCTCTCTCTCTCTCTCTCTCTCTCTCTCTCAGACTTTCTGTTTTGTCTGCTTTTTCCTCTCTTCTGTCTTTCGGTATCTCTTCTGAGTATTTCCGCACTTGAGCTCTCTTGTCTCCACCCCTTCCCTTCTGGGACTCAGTTGCTCCAGTTGTCAGTTCTGCCCACAGCCAAGCCAGGGTGAACAGGAAGGGAGGCCTCATTTCATGTCCTGCCTCCACCCTTCAATTAAAATCAGTTTTTTTTTTTTTTACATCTCGTTTCGGTTCCTTCGGGTGTGACTCTCTATCCCTGACCCATTATCTCCAGACCTGGAACCTTCTAGGCGAGGCCCATCTGAGAGACTTCTCAGCTAGCAGACTCCGTTCTCTGCGTCACATGATCTGTGTGGCTGTGTCTCACTCCATTTTCCCATTTTGTCTCTTGGGCTTGGTTCCTTGCTGTCTTTCTTCTGTCTCTAGCCTCAGCTTGGTTACGGCTCTGGGAGAGACCCATTCCCTTTCCTGCCTGTCACCCGGCACTCTGGCAGAACTCACCGAGCGCTGGGCATGGGAGGCCTTGGAGGGGGAGGAAAAGGTGCACAGGAGAGGCTCCAAGCTTCTCCCTCATGGCTTTTCCCCTCTTCTCCAGCCTTCTCACCTTTAGGAGATGCTCTCACTCATCCTTCATAGAGAATACAGGGACCACCAGCCATGAGTACCCTCGCGTGACCACAAAACCCATAGACCTGCCTTGCTCTGCCAAAGGCCCTGTTGCTTTCCTCAGGCGTGGATGGAGGATGTTCCCTCCATTCTCCTGTCGAAAGGCCAATCTTTTGCCTTTGCTTTGGGTCCGACCTCAACCCACAGCCCAATTCTCTCCCCTTGTACTTCTCTCTCGTCTGCGTTTCGAACCCAATCCCACTGTCGGATGATTTTTGTCAGCATTCAAGTCCTTCTCACTCTCTCCCATGTTAAAACAAACAAGACCTTCTCTTGGCCCCACATTCCGCACATCTTCTCAGGACCTCTCAATTCCTTCTGTTGCCAAGCTTCCTGAAAGACATGTCTATACGCATTCTTTTCTTTCTTTCTTCCTTTTTCCTCCCTCCCTCCTTCTTTTCTTTTCTTTTCTTTTCTTCCTTTCTTTCTGTCTTTCTTTCTCTCTCATATTAAAGATTAGTTGATGTACAACATTGTATTGATTTCAGGTGTACATTATGATTCAATATGTTTATATTGTGAGATGATCACCACAATAAATCTAGTTAACATGTTATCATACATAGTTCCAGAAAATTTTTTTGTGATGAGAACTTTTAAGATTTACTCTTAACAACTTTAAAATATGCAATGCAGTATTACTATCTCCACTTCTTTATCCCCTATTCTTACTTTGCTAATTCTTAATTTTTTTGAAGTAATATATGCTCAATAGTTTAAAAGGTCAATTAACATTAAAAATCTTATACTCAAAATCCAGTACTTTCCTGGCCCACCTCCCCAACCCCACACACTACTGCTTCCGGTCTCTCTTCTCTGAAGCAGCTGCTTACATATTTAAACTGTTCCTTCTCACATCTTCCCATTTCTAAATAATACATGTCTGCTCCTACCTTTTGACTCATCAATTTTATGCATTATCTGTTGGCTTTCTATGCCAGAACACTCCAGAACATTCTAGCATTGTCCTTTCAATATGGTTATATTATACATTTTATTTAGATCAATATTCAGTGGCTCCATTATTATTTCTATGCAAACAAACATTATTCACACCTGAGTGTTGTAGTTTACTCTTACAAAACTTGTCTTTCTTGGTTTTTGTTTTTCCTAGAACTAGTGATTTCTTTATTTTATACATCCATTTAGTTTTCTTGGTACTTAGTGTCAGTTTCTCCATACCTTCTAGTAGCCTCTCAGTAGGGTCTTCCAGAGGGCCTCACAGCATCAGTTATCCTGTCAGTTCTTTTCTTCCCTTGGAGATGGTCCGAGCACCCCATTCTCCTCAGTCAGGGCTTCTGTCCTGTCATGGCACTCTAGGCCTTCTGACCAGCTGCCTTGAGGGACTCTGTTTTCCTCCTTGTTTGGATTCCTGTTTCATGGAGCTCCTGCCCTTCTCCCTCTTCACTTTGGTCAAGCACATCCTCCAGTGGTTTCAACAACTTAAAGAAGTGGTGCCTCGGCCAAGGTCGTGCTGGTGACAGCACCTCAATTCCTTTGCCTCTCAAGTCCTCAAGTCAAACTGCCTCAGCCTGGCCCCGTTCAAGTTGTAGGAGAGTGCCGGTGGTTCAGAGTGGAGATGAAGGGGCTGCTGGGCTCTTTCTTTTTCTTTGGTCCCTCCTTTGTTTCTCAACATAGTATGTGGAAAAATGAGGTCAAGTTCTCCTCTGGTGAGCAAGACTCATCCACTGACGGTCAGATGGAATGTGTGGGTGTTCGTGCTGCTCCAAGAGGTCCAGGCATGCTTCATCTGTTCCAGCCCCTGCATCTGTTCCACATGTACCAGGACCTGGTAGGTATCAAAGGGGAGGTGTCAGGGTTGTCCCACCTATCTTTTTATTTTTTCATTTTTATTATTATTTTTAAGAGGGAGAGATATGGGGGGAGGGGCAGAAGGAGAGGAGAGAGACTCTCAAGCAGACTCCACGCCCAGTGTGGAGCCCAACACGAGGCTCGATCTTACCACGCTGATATCATGACTTGAGCCGAAATCAAGAGTCAGACACTTAACTGACTGAGCCACCCAGGAGCGCCCAGCCATTCTCTTAATTCCAGCACCACCAAGCAGAAGTGAACTAGTGGGTTTGGGCTAAGTGGATCCAGGCGTGGCTTGGGGTCTGTCTGAACTAGAAAAAAATCTGTTTTCACTCAGTCCCCAGGACCTGGCTTGTTGGGCTCTTGCATCAGGGAGGTGAGTCATCCTGGCCTCACCTCCATCTCCTTGAGTCCAAATGGCCTGAAGCCTAGACCCCACATCTCCTTGGAAGTCTCTGATGCCATCTTTTCTTGCTCTCTCCTGAATTAACTATGCCAAGGGCAGAGACTTTCAGGGGAGTCTGAGGCTTTATTGTAAATCACTCCTATGGCAACAGGCTTGCTTTTGCAAACTACCCCATGACTTGCGCCCAAAGTCCCTTGTATTCTAACATACTCCTAACTTTTTTTCTGTCTTTGGTGTGTAGTTAAAATGGTAATATTTGAATCTCAGCAACTTTCCCTGTTCCCAAATACCTTTGTCTAGCTCTCAGATATTTTTCTACAGAGATGGATTCCCCATCGACTATAGATCAGAGGGCTAATTCTGGACACTGAAAGTTTCTGCCAATAGTTGCTTCTCTTCTTCTGAAGACTGCCACCCCACCAATGTATTAGTTCTATATTTTAAACACAGCTCAAGATCCTCCTCTCCCTTCACTGCTGCTTCATATCTACACATGTCTCCAGTGTGGGACAGTAGTCAGTCTAATGACCTGCTTTCTGCTTCTGCTTTTGTCTTTTCACCTCTTTCTTTCGCTATTTACCCAGGTCAGAGGCTGTGATTTAAATCTAAAGATTTAAATGCCTCTTTGCCCACTGGTCCACCTCTGGAAAGTTCTGGAAAACCACTCTTTGTCAACTTTCTCACCTGGAGCAATCCCCGAGACAGCTTCTGTGACGATCAAAGGAGATTATAATCAGTGAGCCCTCAAAGCGGCTGTTTCTCTTATTCTTTGAACCTGTCTCCTTATCTGAATTAGAAGACTTCCAGCTTTGAAATCCTGTGTGAAGCCAAGGAGCTGAGTATAGAGTTTGTACCTTCTTGCCATTCCTCAGCCGTCCCAGCAAATATGCTCCAACTCTGTATAGGTTCACAAAGTCAGGGAGGGGCTCACTTGTAAAGCTTTAAAAAAGTATGTATTTTTAACCCAAACTGCCTTATGCAGGCATTTAGGCCCTGAAAAACAGTGTATGTGAGAGGGAAGAGGCGGGAGGAGAGAGATGGAGAGATAGAGAGGACCTACACACCCACATGCCTTCCTTCTTATTTGCTGGCACAGACACATGTCAGCTCACAAAGAGGCACAGTGGGAAATCAGTAGAAAGACTCCCTGCTGTCTCACCGGCTCGCCTTTCTTGTAACTTGGCACACATCTCTCCCATCTCTCCTGGGCCTGTGCTCAGCAGCTTGCTAAGCACCCAGAAAGCTGAGTGGCTGAGAGGCCTGCGGGCTGCTCTTCCCTCAGTGCCCACCTCTCTTCCCCTCTCTCCTGCTTCTCCTGGTCCCTGATCTGAACTCAACCCTTCACCCCAACACCATGGCACAGACCCAAACCCCCCAGGAGGCCTTGCTCTGGGCCTTGAGAGACCTTGAGGAGAAAAGCTTCAAGCTCTTCAAGTTCCACTTATGGAACAGGAGCCTGGGAGAGGGGAAGAAGCTGCTGGCACGCGGGGAGCTGGAGGGCCTGAGCCCAGCGGACCTGGCTTCTCAGCTGATTTCCCTGTACGGAGCATGGGAGGCTGTGAAGGTGGTGCTCAGTGTCCTGAAGGTCATGAACCTGTTGGAACCCGTGGAATGGCTGAGCCACATTTGTCTGAACGGTGAGTGCAGCGAGAGACAAGGGGAGCTCAGGCCACCCCCAGGACTCCCCCAACCCCATGACATTTCCAGAGACTCCCACAGCTTGTAGTGGATACTGTCTCTCACTCTTGCCCTCTGTCTGTGCCGAGGAGCGCCAGTGCCCAGGGTCCTGGTGGTCTCCAGATGAAGGCTCTGACAGCTGTTGGGGAAGGGCCTGTGCCGAGGGTGGGGTCTTATAGGAAGATTACAGTTATCTTGTGGCCATAATGCCCCATCTCCTACCTCCGGTTATAGTGCCAGAGAGGAGGGTAGAGGAGAGGGGCTTAGAGATTGAGGGTGGTGTTGGTGAAGGGGTTTCCATTAACCAGCAGAAATGGCATCAGCGTTGGGGGGGGGTGTCAGAACTTTCCTCAGCTGCTTCCCACAGAGGACAGCCTACTCTGGTGTCCTGTTCTCTCAAGGATATGGTGAATCGATGCTGCCCTAGAGAACAGGGTGGGCGTGGAATCCAGAAGGTCTCCTATCCCTTCTGGTAGGGTGCCAGGAGAGGAGCTTGTGCTCCCCCCATAGGCCCCTGTCACACGGGAGAGCTCTGCTGATGTAGAGTCAGGGCGTCTGCCCGGCAGCTGGTTTATCTTGAGCACCTGGCTTGATCATTACCAAGAACAGGCTCCTATTACCTCCTTCACCATCCTCCAGCTTCCCTTTCCTTTCTCCACTCTGTCCTCGCTATTTCGAATGGGGATGTTTCAAAGGAACACTCAGACATTCACACAGACTGGGACTTTTGCACAGATACATATTCTTACAAACACCCACTTGCTGATGCTCACCAACACGCCTTCCTCACACGAAACACACAGGCTTGCATAAGCGTACTCTCATGAGCCTGTGTGGATACAAGCACTCACTCATACCCCACCGATACGCACACACACACAACACACGCTTGCACACTCATACGGATGTGCACACGCACACCGTGCGTGTGTCTGTGTGCAGACACACATGTACCCGGGGGCCCCTCCCCTTGAAACTCGAAGGACAAACTTGAGGAAGATACAAGTTAGAGAGCAGACAAGATGAAACTAGAGAGCAGAGTCCAGAGTTTGAAGGGCCCTCTTTGTCTGTATTCCGGTCTGACCGGCTAACCCCCCACGTGTCTGGCTCAGATTACAGAGAAACGTACAGAGAGCACGTGCGCTGCCTAGAGGAGAGGCAAGAGGGAGGAAGCTGCGGTAGCTACAATCAGCTGCTCCTGGTGGCCAAGTCTAACCCAGAGAGCGCAGATCCGTCCGCCTGCCCCCTCCCGGAGCAGGAGTTGGACTCTGTCTCGGTGGAGTCTCTGTTTGATCCAGGAGAAAAACCCTACCGAGCCCCACCCACAGTGGTGCTACAGGGGTCCTCGGGCACTGGAAAGACAACGCTGGCGAGAAAAATGGTGCTGGACTGGGCCATGGGCACCCTGTACCCAGGCCAGTTTGATTATGTCTTTTACGTCAGCTGCAGAGAAGTGGTCCTGTTGCCAGAGGGTAAAAAGGACCAGCTCCTCTTCTGGTGTTGTGGGGACCACCAGGCGCCCGTCGAAGAGATGCTGAAGGAGGAAGAGCGGCTGCTGTTCATCCTGGATGGCTATGATGAACTGCAGAGGCCCTTTGCAAAGGGCTTGAAGAGGGTGAGTCTGAACCCCATGGAGAACCTGCTGCACCGTCTAATTAGGAGAGAGGTGTTTCCCAGGTGCTCCCTCCTTATCACCACCCGGCCGGTGGCTTTGCGGAATCTGAAGTCTTTGCTGAAGCAGTCGCACCATATTCACATCCTAGGCTTCTCTGAGGATGAGAGGAGGAGGTATTTCAGTTCCTATTTCACTGATGAGGAGCAAGCCAGAAATGCCTTTGATGTTGTGCAAGGAAATGATGTTCTCTACAAATCATGTCAAATTCCAGGCCTTTGCTGGGTGATCTGCTCCTGGCTCAAGGAGCAGATGAAGAGGGGCAGAGAGATCTCAGAGACTCCCAGTAATGGCACAGACATCTTCATGGCCTATGTCTCCACCTTCCTGCCACCCAGTGACAATGAAGGCTGCTCCGAGCTTATAGGGCACAAGGTCCTGAATGGTCTGTGCTCCTTAGCAGCTGAGGGGATCCAGCACCAGAGGTTCATGTTTGAAGAAGCTGACCTCAGGAAGCACAATTTAGATGGGGCCAGGCTTGACGCTTTCCTGAGCACCATGCGTTACCAAGAGGGAGATTATACCAAGACGTTCTATACATTCCGCCACATTAGCTTCCAAGAGTTTTTTCATGCCATGTCCTATCTGGTGAAAGAAGACCAGAGTCAGCTGGGGAAAGAGTCCCGGAGAGAAATGAAGAGGCTTCTGGATGAAAAAGAGGAGGCAGAGAATGAGGAGATGACCCTCAGTATGCAGTTTTTATTGGACATATTGAAAAAAGAGACCTCCTCGAACTTCGAGCTAAAGTTCTTCCTCAAAATTTCTCCCTTGGTAAAGGAGGAGTTGATGTATTTTAAAGAACAAATGAAATCTATAAAGCATAAAGGTCCCTGGGATTTGGAATTCTCCCTAAATCCATCTAAAATAAGGAATCTGGTAAAGGGCATTCAGATAAGTGATGTATCGTTAAAGGTGGGACAGTCAAAAAAAAAGAAATCCCAGGACAGGAGCTCATTTTCTGTCAAAACCAGCTTGAGGGATGGATGGAAAGGGAAGCAGAAATGTCCTGTTGTGGACAAAGATAATATACCAAAGACACAAAAGGAGGCTTCTAATGGAAAAGGCAGAGAGACGGAGAAATGAGAGACATGGAGGGTAGGAGCAGTGGGATGGGAAGCAGATAAATGGGACAGTAGAGCTGAAGGGTCAGGAGGGAAGTGGGGGGAGGGCCGGGGGAGGGGGAGAAGACGGAGTGTAAAAAGGAATGGAGAGATGAGAGATTGAATTAATAGGTACTGGAGAGAGTGGAAGGGCAGGGGAGAAAATAGAAAAGAAAATTAGATAATATGGGATCAGAAAACTTGGAACATAGGGCATGGGGCAAAGCCATGTGGACCGAGTCCCTGGGAACAACCACATTCATCATCAATGGCTCAAATTCAGTTATTTAGCATCCCCTTCTCCTGAAGAAGCTGTTTATAACCTGCTCTACTGTGGCATTTAATGTTAATGTTAATGTCAGTGACCAAACGTGATTGGGCTCTTTTCTATAAATAAACTTTTGAATATAATAAACTGTGGATTGTGTTTATTCTATAACATTGGGTAATGTGAAGCATACCAATATCAGCATTTAAAGGAAATATTGTACTGTGTCTTAATGGAATATCCCTTTGACTCTGTATTTGTGATCAATTGCTGCTTAATAGTAGCTTCGCATCTTTCTAGAAACTTCTAGAATTTCTGTGTTGGAAATAAATGAAGCTTATCTTATCACGGACCTCTCATCTTAGAAACTGTACTGTGACTTGATCTAGCTCTGTACTAATACCATCTCACTTGTTGTTCCCAGTGATGCCATTACCTGCCTTTTCTTTTTAGAAAGACCAGTTAGTTCCCAGAGATAACACATAATCTCTTTTTCTGCTCTGGCTCCCTTTGTATAGAAAACAAGAAGACTTCAAAGGAATTCTAGATGTGTGTATGTGTGTGGGGTTATTTCCTGACTGTCTTTTCACAGATGAGGAAATTGAAGTTTCCCCATCAATTTCTGGGGTTCCTCAGAGAGATCTCTTAGTTCCTGACCCTCAGCCAAAAGGTAGCAGCCCTTGAGGACCTGGTGCAGGCACTGAAAACCTACCCCCCCCTCAGCTGTTGTTGCTGGTGTCAGCACAGCCAAGAATGCTGGTGCTGCTTTGGACCCTCTGTGCCCCATGGAAAGGTTACAGGTACTCCTTGTTTTGCTTTTCATACATTTTTATTCCTGTCATGACTCCTCACAAGTTAAGGACATGGCCAGATATCTGAATCCAAAGGAACTTAGCTTTCGGTAGTCAACTGGAGATATCATAACACTATTATTAACTCTTTTTCACACAGGAAGTTTGGTGGCTCCACCTTTGATAATTATATACATAGCGTTCTGAACACATAAATGGATTTGTATCCAGAATATGTGTAACAAACAGTATGCGTGTGTATGTACTTTAAAGAGCAATTTATATTGTATTACTACAGAGGCTGGCTGGCATCCAGTGAGTGAGGTTGTGTTACCACCCAAGGGCTTAGATGTTCACAGCAGACCCACTCCTGAATGTCATAGAGAATTTGGGAACAATGGAACAGGTGCCCAGCCACATTGCTGGATTTTCATGGGGCCAAGGAGGCCTGTAAAAACAAACAAACAAACAAACATGGATCTAACATCCAATTGAGGTTTAGACATGTTATTTTGCTTAGAGTTCACATTCAGTTTAAACTAGCTGAAGCAAAAATTGAGTGACCCACTGTATTTATTTTTTAAAGATAACTGACTTCAGTTTTGGCTATGTCTGGCTCTTTCTAACAATGACATCAAGGCTTTTACTCTCCCCTCTGTTGCTCTTTTTATAGTTGCCCTTTCTTCTTCTTTCAGAGAGTGACTCTTACATGTCAGAGAGGATGGCCATAAGTGGTGTCACTCTTACAGTCAACAACCCAAAAGGAACAGAATTGTCTTTACCAACAGGTCTAGCAGAGAAATTGGGACTGGCTTCTGACCTTACCCTGGGTATGTGCCAAGTCTTGAACAACCACTGTGGTCTGGAAGACGAACTTCTATGATTAGACAGGCCTAAGTCTGATGGCCTAGGTCACACCCCCCAGGGATAATTAAGAAAGGATCCAACACCTCTTGAAACATATGGAATGGGAGAGTGGCTCCCCAAAGGAAAGGATCCTGAGTAGACAGAATAATAGGTCACACAGATGTTACACAAATACAAGTGTGTCTGATGGTCTGGGGCTCCCTGAAGGGGCTGGGTAAGAGGAAGAGGCCATGAGACCTCTGTGTGTAGAAGTCTGAAATAATGGGTCCAACTAGGCTCCAGGGCTTGGTGGTTGAAGGGAGCAGTGATTCCAGGAGCAGAGAGATGCTGGGTTTACCTGGTACCGACTTAGCCTCCCTCCGGGGAGTGGGAGGTACAAACCACGGGAAAGAGAAAGCTGTGGTCAAAGGGAGGAGCACTGTCCCTAGGGAATAGCCATGGGGACCCCCTCTGAAAGAGTAGGCTTTGAGGATGGCAGGTGGAGGAAGTTTGTGAGAAAAAATACAAGATGTCCAGTTACATTTGAATTTCAGATAAACTATAAATTTTTTTTGCATGGGACACACTAAAAGACTACTTGTTTATCTGAAATTCAAATGTAGCTGAGCATTCTATAGTTTATTTGCTCAATCTGGCAACCCTAAGTAGAGGAGGGTGGCGGGGGAGCAGGCAGCAGCCATGAGCCACATGAAGTAACCTATCAGCTGCCATAGCTCCAATTAGTTCTGGTTTTTTTTCCGCCTCTCCTCCCCTTCGCTGGACTCTTAAAATCAAAGTGGCCTTTTGTAGAACCCACAAACTGGTGGGGCTCCTAAGCAGGTTAAAAATGTGAGTATTCTTGGGAATATGTGGAGAACACTTGCCAGAAAAAGTAAACTTGTGGCAATTTTGGGGTTGGATTGGTGTGCAAATCCATTTTGTCATGGTTGTTACTGACTATGCTTTCTCTCAGACAAGTTAGAATTTACTCTTCCCTTTTTGGAACATTGGCAAAAATGTAACTCCCTTCACACCCAAACAAAACAAAACAACCAACCCCCAAAACTCCTCAAAAATCTGCCCATGCAAAACAAAACAAAACATGCTTCTCAAGAAGTTGATAATATCTATGTTTCACAACATCCATGTTGTGCTCTTAGCAATGCTCTTTACAGTCAGACTCAGCCTGAGTGAAAGGATGATGACTCTCAAGAAGGTATCTTCCTTAGTAGATGTGTAACTATTCACCCCTTGACTTCTTTTATAATCGTTTCCCCTTCACTCCCGGATTTGAGAACCAGACCCCAAAATGTGTAAAGTCCTTTAAGTGATTCATTTGCAGACTTCCTTGTTCTGTTTCTATTTATTCTCCACCCTTCCTTCACCAAGATTTAAAATCCTGTCTTCTTCACCCACTACATCCATGTCCTTTAGGACAATCAAGGTACCCTCTGCAATATTTCTTGTTTTACTCAGCCATTCCATCCTATTTATACTTCCTTCCAGTCTGTATTGCAAAAAAAAACCCAAAAAACTAAACTAAACTAATGAAATTTGTTTGGGTTTCTTTACATTCATGCAATAATTAAAAGTAGACAATGTGCCTTTTCATATATATATGTATGTATGTATGTATATAGGCATTTGAGTGTTGACTCATTAGTACTCATTAGTCTTCTTCCTTTGCCAACAATACCTTTATTTCTCTCAGGGAATTTTTTCATTAAATTTTTCAGTTATGCACAGCTGGGATAGATGGTATCCTCAGTTACAAGGTAAGTACCATAAAGTGCATATTTGACAGAATTTTCCATCCTCATCAGTCACATTGTTTGGTTCATGGTTTCTCATGTAATCCTACCACAGCAAATGATATAGGAAGGAGCCTTGAATTGCTTTTCATGAATAAACTTTTTCCCACAGAATAATTGCTATGTTTCCCACTGGGCACAGATTAGAAAGGTTGTAACTCTAAGTGTTGGCAGCCTTATTGTCTCTAGGAGGGGAGATCTTCCTGGAGAATGGAACCTACTCTAGGAAAAGAGAGATGAAAAATAGAGAAGGGAACCCAGATCCTGTTCACCTCGTCTTAGTTTAGGATAAAGCCAAGCCTGCGCAGTCATTCATCCCTATATTCTGCTGGGACTGAGCCAATGGTCTCATTGATTGTTCAAGACAGTATAAGCTAACCTATGAGTCCCTTGGTTCTTAGGTACCGTGTGAGATTAATAATCTTATTTTAGCAGAAAAGTAATAGAGCCAGAGAAGTTACATATTTGCTCAGTAATACAGTTAGTTCAGATATTTTCTCTTCAAGGTAAAAAACACCAACTATAAAATCACCTGAATGATTAATGCCCCTCCACCCCCACCAAATTTTCAGTGTTTCCATATTTCTACTGGAAAATACAAAAAAAAAGAGTAATGACATGTAGGCTTTCCACAAAGTAACTTCAACCTGCTTGTCTTAACATGTTTCCTATCACTGCAGAAACTGTCCATCCCATTCAGTCAATCTAGATTAACCCGCCTTTGCTCATGCTCCCATCCCTTCCTCTCATCTTTACTCTGTTTACTAACATTCACTCAGCCTCTGCTTTCATTCCTTAATGGGGGGGAGTCATCATGATGGAATTGAGTCTCTTGAGTAAAGGGCTATTTATCCCTGTAGACGCCTGAAAGAGTGTTGTTTCAAGTTGGTGCAGTTGAGTTTTCTTATGTCCATAGGGGAAAGTTTATATAATTTTGAGTGTAAGTTCTCCAGAGAAGAATTCTCCAAGGGCAACATTCAATGCCATATAATGGTATAAAATCAGTGCATTAAATCATTGAGTTGTATTTATGATAGAGTTGGTTTTTTTTTAACAAAAGGAGTAAAATATCTGATTAAATGGGATGAAAGTCAGAGGTAAAGAACTGAATGTAAGGACCTGAAGATTCTGCTTATGTACCTGTTAGCAGGTTTTTCATTTATAGTTCTTCTTACTGATAATTGAAAATGCTTATCAGTGCTCAGGTGAGAATGTCAACTACTCTGCCTTTCACATAAAACTTCAGACAATAATTAGAGCTTTAAGTAGTTTGCTTGCACTAATCATCGCTTCATAGAGCTTTGTAGCAGGGGTGGGTGGTGGTCAGAAATAAGGTTAGTCATGCACAAAGATGAAACCCAGAGGAGGGAGTGATTTGTCCAAGGTCATACAGAAAGTTAATAGTAGAGCCATAAGGACATGTTATTGAATCAGTCAGGTCAGCATTAGGGTAACTCACGTGAAAGGGAAAAGATGGAGCATTCAGGTTCGGTTGTTCTTTTTTTTTTCTTTTCCTTCCCTTCCCCTCTCTTTCCTTTTCCCTTCCTCCCTTCCTTCCCTTTCTTTTCGTTTTCTTTTTAAAATATTTTATTTATTTATTTGAGAGAGAGTGAGTGAGAGAGCACAAGCGAGTAAGAAGCAGACTCCCTGCTGAGTAGGGAGCCTGACGCAGGGATCATGACCTCAGCTAAAGGCAGACGCTTAATCACTTAACTGACTGAGTCACCCAGGCACCTTCATTTATCTATCTTTCTTTCCTTTCTCCCTTCCCCTCTTTCTTCCTTCCTCCCTCCCTCCCTTCTTTTCTTTCCCGTCTTTTCTTTTTTTTCTTTCCTTCCTTCCTCTTTCTTTTTCTCTTTTCCTTTCCTTTCTTCCTTTCTTTCTTCCTTTTTCTTTTCTTTTTTCTTTTTTCTTTCTTTCTTTCTTTCTTTCTTTTTCTTTTCTTTCATCATTCATGAAGGCAGTGATTTAGATTTGTTCCAAAATTTTGTGAGTCCCCCTGAAGTTCATCTGCTTTTAATAATATACTCTGAAGTTTCATACTTTTAAAACTTAATTGGTTTTATATACTTGGAACTTAATATATATTTTTCTCTACTGATACTTATTTTTTTTTCCTACAGAGTCCACTTTACTAATTTTAGGAGATTTTTTTGATATCTAAAATGTAATTATTAAAGTTAATACAGACATTTGATTTATCACAATGGTTAAACTCTCTAAATCAACTTGCCTTTTACTATCTGTTAATGTCCTAATTATCTGAGCTCAAGACAATAACACATATCCTAGCTTGCTTGTCCTTCTGTTTACCTGGCTTCTTCATGTCCCACAGTGAAATTCTGCCAGTTTTCGAAACACCCTCCAAAGGCCAGAAGGCCCCCATTCTAGTACTAAGATGTCATCAAGCTCCTTTGATTTGAGTAAGTCAGCTTACCTCCTTCTGCCTTCCTCCTTCTACTTCCTGGCTCTTCCACCCATAACACCCTATGATTATGATTGTTTACTTCCCCTCTCCATTCAGAAGTAATTTTTCCCTTTTAAAATTTCTAAAGAACTTGTTCCCATCTAATTTCCCTTAAATGCCAGACTGAGAAGTGGGCATTTTATTTCACCAATAAGAGAGACCCTGAAGGTTCTGGAAGGGAGGATGATATTATTTTGGCAGAGGTATGAGGGATGGATTGGAAGAGAAGTTACAAAACACGGAGAAGCCAGTCAGGAGACCATTAAATGATGAGGGTGGGGTGGAGAGGAAAAGGAGGAAGAAAGGAGGCCATGACTCCAGATTTTAAAGACCAGTGGGTGTGACAGTGAAGAGGATGCTGGGGCCAGAGAAGAATTGGTCTGGGTGACTGGGGAGGAGAAGGGAGGTGCTCTGCCCAGAGAGGGGCTCAGAAGAGCAGCTAAATGGGAAGGAAGATGGTCAGTTGTGCTTGGGACTGGTAGGCCCAAAGGACTCAGACAGCATGTGTGTTGTGCCTCCTATGTGCCCACCCACCATTTTTCTACCTTCTCTTCAGCCTCACCCTCATCTGAGTGGAGGGGAAGCCTGCAGTTTTCTATGAATAAATCAGAGAAACACCCATATCAGGTCCAGAAGGGATGCCCTGCTTCCAACCACACAGGGGAACTTGAGTACAGGAAGAGTCAGAGACTCATCCTGGTGGTAGTAGCAGAGTCAGGATTGTGGCCCAACTCTCTAATCCTATAGGGGCTGCAAACATTTACAAAAGCCATAGATTAATCCTGTGGATCTCTATTCCCTTGATTTATTTTTCCTTCAGACACCAGCGTAGAGTCCAGACTTCCAAATTTTAATATTTTCAATATTTATTCCATCTATTCAACAAATATCAGTTTAGCATCTATTACATCAGTTATTATCTGTTTCAGGAACCAAGAACACAGCAAAGAACAGAACAAAGTTCCTGTCTTCCTGGAGCTTACATTCCAGAAGGGGGAGTTAGATAATAAGCATAAAACCCAAATTCATATGTGTGATTTCAGTTGGTGACAGGTATTAAAATATAAAGCAAGGTGGGATTGACAGAGTGCTGGAGTAGGGGCTAGGGGCTGCTATTTTATGCTGTGCTGTCAAGGAAGACCTCTCTGTCAAACTGATGTCACAAATGTATCTTTGAGGGTACACAGGCTCCACCTGGTAGGTCCATAATCAGTGTTTACTGAATTGATACTGGTTAAATGAACTTGCTAATACTATGTGTGTGCTGGGTGGAGGGGGGAGAGAGGTAGAGAGAGAGGCAGAGAGCCAGAGAAAGAGAGAGAGATTGAATTTAAATCACAGGATCAGAATAGTCATAAATGGAATTTTGAATAGCCCAAAATCCATTTTATGGTCATAAGGTTGGGTGATGAAGAACTGACCTCTAAAGTTTTTATTCAGGAAAATGTCAGTATAATTATTCATATCCATTCTAACCAAAAATTGATATACTCAAAACAAATTACGTCTGAGATAAGTGCATCTAAAATTCAATCCCTTTTGAGTGTTTCTCTATTTGTTTGGGTATATTATTCATGTATCTCGATTTTAACAAGTCAATATAAATGTATTTTGAACTTAGGCTTTGTAATAAATATTCCTCAAAATTGTTTCAATTTTGAATTAATAGTTACAAATTTTTGTCCTTTTTTGTTGTTTATTTCAAAATCTTTATTGGAAAAATCACATGTGAAATACAATTAAAAAGAACAGAGATGCATACATCAATGTGATGGACGATGGAGTCTATGTTTCAAGAATAGGATTTATTTTCAATCTAGCAAAAAGGTTGTGTGAGGACATCTGATTTTCAAACCTCAAAAGCAAGATTTCTGAGCCAAAATTCCTCATTTTATTTGTATTTGAAAGATTCACTCTTGCAATATATTGGCTATTCTCAAAATTTGCCAACTTGAAGACCTGTCAAAACGAACTCATTATTACATCTTCTGCCAGGAATTTCCAGATTGAACTCTCAGCTATTGGACTGTGACTTCATAATTTGTATACAATGTCCCTAAAAACAAAATACTCTCCACCACTGAAATGAAANCTGTGACTTCACAATTTGTATACAATGTCCCTAAAAACAAAATACTCTCCACCACTGAAATGAAAAGGCAAAATCAAAGCTCTGTGGCTGAATTCATCCTCCTGGGCTTTTCCAACTTTCCAGAACTCCAAGAGCAGCTCTTTGGGGTTTTCCTGGTTGTCTACCTGGTGACTCTGTTGGGAAATGCCATCATTATAGTCATCATCTCCTTGGAACAGAGCCTCCACGTTCCCATGTACCTGTTCCTGCAGAACTTGTCTGTGATAGAGGTAAGTTTCAGTGCAGTCATTATGCCTGAAATGCTGGTAGTCCTCTCCACTGAGAAAATGTCAATTTCATTTATAAGCTGTTTTGCACAGATGTATTTCATCCTTTTTTTTGGTGGCACTGAATGTTTTCTCCTGGGGGCGATGGCTTATGACCGATTTGCTGCAATCTGTCATCCTCTGAGCTACCCAATGATTATGAACAAAAGGGTTTTCATGAAATTAGTAATGTTCTCCTGGGTCTCAGGGATCATGGTGGCTACTGTGCAGACCACATGGGTTTTCAGTTTTCCCTTCTGTGGCCCCAATGAAATCAATCATATCTCTTGTGAAACCCCAGCAGTGCTAGAACTTGCATGTGCAGACACGTTTCTGTTTGAAATCTATGCATTCACTGGCACCATTTGATTGTCATGGTTCCTTTTGTGTTGATTCTCTTGTCTTACATTTGGATTCTCTTTGCCATCCTGAAGATGCCATCAGCCACTGGGAGGCAAAAGGCCTTTTCCACCTGTGCCTCCCATCTCACATCTGTGACCCTCTTCTATGGCACGGCCAATATGACTTATTTACAACCTAAATCTGGCTACTCCCCAGAAACCAAGAAGCTGATGTCATTGTCTTACTCACTTCTTACACCTCTGCTGAATCCACTGATCTACAGCTTGAGAAACAGTGAGATGAAAAAAGCTTTGATGAAATTGTGGGGAAGGAAAGTGGATTCACACCAATTCTGACTGTGCTGAGAAGCCATGTGATATTTGGTCACTGTTTGACTGAACTCTATATAAATTTCATAAATGGCCAAACATTCTATATTCCTCTGTATGAATATGTTTAATTTGAGTTTTCCACCTTCAATATTAGGGATCCCTATTTTCAACAGCTTACTGTTGTTACTCATTTTTTATAGAACATAGACAACAACAGTTGATCTGTTCCTGCACTACGACATCCAGGGCATTAGTGGACTGTGTCGTTAAAAGGAAGTTTCAATAAACATCTTGGACCCTCCATTCAGATGTACTGATGTTTTGTTTCTGATACATTCTTCAAAGTGATTCTGATGAGATGGACAGTTAGTGTCACATGAGCATGACAGTAACATTCTTTCTAAACCTGTTACCTGTTATTGACCAGACAGGAGGGCTCCATGGAGGATGTAAAAATGTAGACTCTCAACTCCACTAAAGACTTAATGAATTCGAATCTGCATTTTAAAAGGATCCTGAACTGACTTGGATATACTTTAAAGTTGAGGAAGCATTGGTGTATAGTGCAGATTATCTCGTGAAAGTAAAAGATGAGTTTGTTGTTCCCTTACTACTTCTCTGCCATCAGATCATCAGAGCTCACATTGCCCCCTATTGTCCTCCCAAAAGGCAGATTCCCAAAACTGTGGTGTATATGTGGGATCCTCTGATCATCCATGCTGACCTGCTTTTCCCTTATGTCAGAGCACTTCCAGGGAGAGTTTTGAGAACCCTAGGTTCTAGAGAACTCTTCTAGCTTTGTACAAAATACCCCCATGGAATCCCCTCTGAGTCTTCATGCATCATGTTTTGACCCTCACTGTTTCTGATAACCCCTTTCACATACTGTAATTTTGGATAAGATATGTACCAGTTGCTTTGAATATGAAATTGAGGTTTATGTTTTCATTACTATTGTCATTTGGGGGAAATTTCTAGGATGCTAATGCCATGTCTATTCCAACTTTCACACTGCATTCATTTCATTTTGTATTTTAAAATAAAAACACTGCCTTTAATTTTTTACAAAACTAATAAGATTTTAAAATCCAAAGAGTACATAGATATATAAACTAATGCAAAAGTCTCTCAAAAACACCTCGATTCTCATTCCTGATTCTATTGCTAGAGCTAATTATTCTAAATTGTTAATGTCCAGTTCCTTGATTTTTCCTATGATGCCCAAGGACTGGGTGGGTATACATATATTTCTTTTTATCAGAATAGGAGGAAGACAGTTTACAGTCTGTTTTCCAACTCTTCCATTTCATGTCATATTTCAAGGATATCATTTTGTGTCTCTACGTTAGTTGCTTTGTTCTCTGCAATAAGTGCGTCACATTCTAAATGAACAAACATCGTATTGTGACCAATTTCCTCAAGAGAATATTTTACTTGCAAATTTTCACTATTATGAAACTGTTGTAATGAATACCTTCTACACTTCTCATCGTGCATTTCCTATGTATCCAAGTTGAGGATTCAGAATGCCAGATCAAAGAATGTCCTGCTAGATTAATAATGAATGGCAGCATCTTAGATTTTTCTGCAGTAGTGTTTAACCGACCACATCCTCCAATAGAGTATGAGTGTCCCTTTGCAAAGCTCTTGCCAATTGTAGGTATTCTGTCCCACAATGCTGTGTTCATCTGATTTGCATGTTTAATTACTAGTAAAACATTATTAAAAACGTCAGATGCCAACCACTCTGATAATCACACTTGGCGTTTGTCATCCTTCAGAGCTACTCTATGCCGCCTTTAATTCACATATTTCATGATGGACTTTTTCTCAGAATAGACTTTATGCAACTCTTTTAAGATACATCCCAAAAGTCCTTGATTCTTAGACACATTTTAAAATTTTCACTTTTCCCATATATTTGGAAACAAATGCAAAAGTCATCTATGGGGACTACATCAAAAGAAAAAACTTCTGCAAAGCGAAGGAAACAATCAACAAAATTAAATGGCAACCTACTGAATGGAAGGATATTTGTAAATGACACACCCAGTAGAGAGGTTAGTATCTGAAATATTTAAAGAACCTATACAACTTAACCCCCACCCCCCGAATAGCCAATGAAAAATGGGCAGAAGAAATAAATGGATATTTTTCCAAGTAGGATGTACAGATGGCCAACAGATGAAAAGGCGCTCAACATCACTCAGAGAAATGCAGATCAAAACTGTAATGAGCTATCACCTCACTCCAGCCAGAAAGACTAAAATTAACAACACAAGAAACAACAGGTGTTGGCAAGGATGTGGAGAAAGGGGACCCTCTTGTGCTATTGGTGGGAATGCCAACTGCTGCAGCCACTGTGGAAAACAGTGAGGAGGGTCCTCAAAAAGTCAAAAATAGAGTTACCCGCTGATCCAGTAATTGCACTACTGGGTATTTACCCCCAAGATACAAAACACTAATTCAAAGGGATACATGGACCCTTACATTTATTTCAGCAGTATTTACAATAGCCAAATTATGGAAAGAGCCCAAGTGTCCATCGATACATGAATGGATAAACAAGATGTGGTATATATAAATGGAATATTACTCAGCCACAGAAAGGAGTGAAAGCTTGCCATTTGTGACAACATGGTTGGAGCTAGAGGATATAATGCTAAGTCAGACAAGCCAGAGAAAACAGATACCATATGGTTTCAGTCATATATGTAGACTATAAGAAACAAAACAAGCAAGCAAAGAGAAAAGGAGACAAACCAAAAAACCAGACTCTTGACTCTAGAGAACAAACAGGTGGTTACCAGAGGGCAGGCAGGTGCCGGTAGTGTGGGTGAACTAGGTGAAGGGGATCAAGAAGACACTTATTGTGAGGAGCACTGAGTAAATTCACAGAACTGTTGAATCACTCTATTGTACACCTGAAACTAATGTAACACTGTGTGTCAATTATACTGGAATTAAAATGTCAAAAAATCATAAGGAGAGGAAAAAAGACTCTTTTGGTCTTTAGGCACATCAGTATGCTTGCATTGGATCATTTTTGTTAGCTTTACAAGTTTATTTTATTTACTGTGATCATTTAAATTGTGTTCATTCCATTTCATTTTGCTTGGTTCGTCTTCTCTCCATTAATCTTCTCTCAACCACTGCGTTTGAGCAGTGTCTATTCTCTTCTTCAATACTTCCAATATGGACAACATATTAGTGAATTTTTTTTTAAAAAGTTCAACATCTTTCCTGTACACTGCCAGCTGAGGTTTCATCAGTGTCTGCTGTTTTGCTATGTTTTCTCCGAGCATGTGTAATTTTTCCTTTGTGCTCTTTGTTACAGAAACAGTAACTTCCTAAATGGCAAACATTCCTGGCAATAATTTTGGTGATAAATTTTATCCACTTTATGGCCACAGTGTTCTAGTGAGTGAGTGTTTGTTTGTTTGTATGTTTTTGTGAGTGTTTCATTTATCATTTGCTTTTCCTGTTCCATTCCTCGCTTTACCCTTTAGTTTCTGTTGGTTTCTCTGGTTCAGGATCTCTTTGATATCCCACAATGGGAACACAGTGTCCTCTCTCTGGACCAGCCACGTGCAGAATGTTTGTTTGGAGATAGGCCAGGCCATATTTCACAAGTTCCCAGGAATTAGCCGTGGAGAACACTAGTACTCCTTCGAAACCTGTTCGTCAATTATAGGTCAGACACAAGGGCTCCATGTGGGATGTAAAAATGTACACTCTCTGCTCCCACCCAAGACTTAATGAATTTCAATCTGCATGTTAAAAGATCCCCAGGGCCCGTGGGTGGCTCAGTCTGTTAAGCCTCCAACTCTTGGTTTCTGCTCAGGCCCTCATCTCAGGGATGTGGGATGGAGCCCAGAGCTCTGGGTTGGGCTCTATGCTCAGGGTGGAGTAGGCTTCAGAGTCTCTCCCCTTGCCCCTCTCCCCACTTACACGTGTACTCACGCATGCAGGCTCTCTCTCTCTCACACAAATTAATAAGTAAATAAAATCTTAAAAATACCCCAAAAATAAAATAAAAGGATCTCCAGGTGACTTGGATGCACTTTGAAGTTGGAGAAGCATTGGCGTACAGCACAGCTCCTAGCTCTATAATAAAGAGAGATCATTGTTCCCTTACTACTCCTCTGCCATCAGATCATCAGAGCTCACATTGCCCCCTATTGTCCTCCCAACAGACAGCTTCCCAAAACCACGGTGTACTTGTGAGGTCCTCTGATCATTCATGCCTACCTGCTTTTCCCTTGTGTCAGAGCAGGTCCAGGCAAGTCTTTACCACCAGGATGCCCACTCAGCTCTCCTTGTTGCAAACAGCAGAGTGATTGTCCTGCCCTCTGAGCGTGCTCCTCACTCTGATTCCACTGTGTGGTTGTGGTGCATCAGACTCACCTGGATGGAGATAAAGACACAGATTGCTGGACCCACACAGAGTGTCTGTTTCAGTAGGTCTGTGGTGGCCCCTGCTAATTTGCACAGGAAGTAATTCCCCCAGTGGTTTGGAGACTGTTGATCCAGGGACAATGCTCTGAGAACCCTAAGTTCTAGAGAACTCTTCTAGCTTCGTCCAAATGCCCCCATGGAATCCCCTCTGAGTCTTCATGCATCATGTTTTGACCCTCACTGTTTTTGATAACCCCTTTCACATACTGTAATTTTGGATAAGGCATGTACCAGTTGCTTTGAACATGAAATTGAGGTTTATGTTTTCATTACTATTGTCATTTTGGGGAAATGTCTAGGATGCTAATGTCATCTCTACTGTGACTTTTACGCTGCTGCATTTCATTTTGTTTATTTATTTATTCATACCAAATGTTATCATTTACTGTTTTTTTTTCAGTCATCCAAAATTCATTGTTTATGTACCACACCCATTGCTCCATGAAATACGTGCCCCCCTTATTTCTCACTACCAGGCTCACCCATCCCCCCTCCCTCTCCCCTCCATAACCCTCAGTTTATTTATACCAGTCCATAGTCTTCCATGATTCATCTCTCCTTCTGATTTACCCCAATTCACTTTTCCTTTCCTTCTCTTTAAATAAAAACCTTGCTTTCAATTTTTCAGAAAAGTAATGTTTTTATTATTCAAAGAGTACATAGATATATAAACTAATGCAAAAGACTCTCAAAAACAACTCAACTCTCATTCCTGATTCCATCGCTAGAGCTAATCACTCCAATTTGTTTATGTCCAGGTTCTTGATTTTTCCTATGTATGTCCAAGGACTGGCTGGGTGTACATATATGTCTTTTTATCAGAATAGGAAGAGGAGAGTTTACAGTCTGTTTTCCAACTCTTCCATTTCATGTCATCTTTCAAGGATATCATTTTGTGTCTCTATGTTAGTTGCTTTGTTCTCTGCAATAAGTACATCACATTCTAAATGAGCAAACTTCATATTGTGACCAATTTCCTCAAGAGAATATTTTACTTGCAACTTTTCACTATTATGAAACTGTCGTCATGAACATCCTTCTACACATCTCATTGTGCATTTACTATGTATTCAAGTTTAGGAAGTAGAGTGCCAGATCAAAGAAGGTCCTGCTAGATTAGCAATGAATGGTAGTACCTTAGATTTTTCTGCAGTAGTGTTTAACCAACCACATCCTCCAACAGAGGATGCGTGTCCCTTTGTAAAGTTCTTGGTATTCTGTCCCACAATGCTGTGTTCATCTGATTTGCATGTTTAATTACTAGTAAGACACACTATTCAAAAACAAAATTAGATGCCAACCACTCTCAAAATCACATTTGGTGCTTGTCATGTTTCAGAGCTACTCTATGCAACCTTTAATTCACCTATTTCATTATGAACTTTTTCTTAGGATAGACTTTAGACAGCTTTTTAAAAAAGATATACCTACAAGCCCTTTATTCTTTTTAAAGATATATTCACAAGTGCTTGATTCTTAGATATATTTTTAAATTTTCATTTTCTAATATTTTTGCTTGTATATAAACAATGTTATAATAGTCATCTTGTCCTTTTTGTTAGATTTATTAGTAACTTGATACTTCAGAGATTTTTATCAGCACCACACTCTAACCAACTGAGCTACCCAGCCTCTACTTTACTTCAGAGATTTTTAGATTCAATTTTATATCATTTGCTGCTGATCTTTAGATATAAAATTTACTTCAGTGGTTGATTCCCTATCTAGAACAGTTGTTTTTGTTTGTTTGTTTGTTTTTAAATTTTTTTAAAGATTTATTTATTTATTTGACAGAGAGAGAGAGAGATCACAAGTAGGCGGAGAGGCAGGCAGAGAGAGAGGGAAGTGGGCTCTCTGCTTGGCAGGGACTCACAAAAATAATGTTTTTAAAATTCAATGAGTACATAGATATATAAACTAACGCAAAAGACTCTCAAAAACAACTCAACTCTCATTCCTGATTCTATCGCTAGAGCTAATCACTCCAATTTGTTTATGTCCAGGTTCTTGATTTTTCCTATGTATGTCCAAGGACTGGCTGGGTGTACATATATGTCTTTTTATCAGAATAGGAAGAGGAGAGTTTACAGTCTGTTTTCCAACTCTTCCATTTCAATGCAGGACTTAATCTCAGGACCCTGAGATCATGACCTGAGCCGAAAGCAGAGGCTTAACCCACTGGATGGCCTGAGCCATCCAGGCACCCTAGAACACTTGTTCAACTCTGTTGTT
Organism: Ailurus styani; assembly: GCA_002007465.1. Lineage (NCBI taxonomy): Eukaryota > Metazoa > Chordata > Mammalia > Carnivora > Ailuridae > Ailurus > Ailurus styani. The sequence continues at coordinate 59,542 of LNAC01000157.1, read as the reverse complement.
AATAGCAATACATCATTCCAGGATCATTAAGGTGTTCTGTGCCCACGATCACATCATAGTGAAAATGAGCAGTCTTATTTCCTCATTTCTAATCCTTATACTTTGAATTTTTTCCTTTTGCCTTACAGGCTACAAGGTCTAGGGCAATACTGAGAAAGTAAGAGTGGGTGTCTTTCTTGTGTTCAACATCTCAAAGGGAACAAATTTTTAATTTTTCCCTATTAAAAGCCATTTTTGCTATAGTTTGTAGATATCCAACATCAGACTGAGGAAATTTTCTCACATTCCTACTTTACCAGGAATTTTTGTCAGGGATGGATGTTCAGTTTTTCAAGGTCTTTTCTGTATCAATTGTAACGATCAGGAGATTTTTCTGCTTCTATCCATAATTTGGTGAAATTGATGATTGGTTTTCTTTTATTTAACCCACTTTGCGTTCCTGGGATTAAGCAAACTTAGTCACGATGTATTACCATTTTATATGTATTCCAGGACTTAATTCACTGATATTTCACTTAGGATTTCTGTACCCATGTTCACCAAGAAGATCAGCCTGTGATTTTCCACTCGTGTAACCATCCTTGTTCTGTTTTGATATTGCACTTATGCTGATACCCCAAGGTAGCTGGGAACTCTACCCTCTTTTAATTTTGATTGATTTATGGAAGATTGAATTTATTTATTCTTTAAATGTTTGGCAACATCTACTAACAAATCTATTAAACATTGAGTTTTCCTTTTTAACCTGTAAAGGTTTAATTACCCATTTGGTGGCCAACAGACACATGAGAAAGTGCTCAACACCACTCCGCATCAGAGAAATACAAATCAAAACCACAGTGAGATACCACCTCACACCAGTCAGAATGGCTAAAATCAACAAGTCAGGAAACGACAGATGTTGGCGAGGTTGCGTAGAAAGGGAACCCTCCTACACTCTTGGTGGGAATGCAAGCTGGTGCAGTTACTCTGGAAAACAGTGTGGAGATTCCTCAAAAAGTTGAAAATGGAGCTACCCTACGACCCAGCAATCGCACTACTGGGTATTTACCCTAAAGATACAAAGGTAGTGATCCTCAGGGGCACGTGCACCCGAATGTTTATGGCAGCAATGTCCACAATAGCCAAACTATGGAAAGAACCTAGATGTCCATCAACAGATGAATGGATAAAGAAGATGTGGTATAGATATATACAATGCAGCTATCAAAAGAAACGAAATCTTGCCGTTTGCAACAATGTGGATGGAACTGGAGGGTATTATGCTGAGGGAAATAAGTCAATCAGAGAAAGACAATTATCATATGATTTCTCTGATATGAGGAACTTGAGAGTCAGGGTGGGGGGTCGTGGGGGGTAGGGAGGGAAAAATAATGAAACAAGATGGGATGGGGAAGGAGACAAGCCATAAGAGACTCCAAATCTCACAAAACAAACTGTGGGTTACTGGGGGGTGGGAGGGTAGGGATAGGGTGGATGGGTTATGGACATTGGGGAAGGTTTGTGCTTTGGTGAATGCTGTGAAAGATGTAAGCCTGATGATTCACAGACCTGTACCCCTGGGGCAAAGAATTAAAAAAAATAAAATAAATAAAAAAATAATTACCCATTTGGTATCTATTTGGTTTTGGACCTGTAGGTTTTCTATTCTTGTTTCAATTTGGATAAGCTCTGTATTTCTGAGAAGTCACATGATCTAAATTTCATATTTATGGCACATCATTTGTCATAATGTCTGCACGTTCCATGGTGATAGCCTGTTTTAAAATGCCTGATAACTGTTATATTTCTTTCCTATCTTTTCTTAAGTCAATCACAGATTTATGATTTATCAGACTCTTAAAAGAAACACGTTTGGCTTTTTCTCATTTTTTAAGATTATTTATTTATTTATTTATCTATTTATTTATTTGAGAGAAAGAGAGCAAGCATGAGGGGGGAGTGCAGGCAGAAGGAGAGGGAGAAGCAGATTCCCCACTGAGCAGGGAGCCTGACATGGGACTCGATTCCAGGACCCTGAGATCATGATCTGAGCCAAAGTCAGATGCTTAACTGACTGAGCCACCCAGGTGCCCCACGTTTGGCTTTTTTGATCCTCTCTCTATGTAGGTTTACTTTCCATTTCATTAAGAGATGCTTCTTCACTAATCATCTTCCAGACCTATGTGCTATGTTTTGTTGCTTTTATCAAACATCTGGAAGTGCACACTTAGCTCATGGCTGTTTATGCTGACTTTAGTGAGACAGATGCCTTCTGTGCCTCCTTCTTGTTTTGTGCCACATACTTTCTAATTTTCTTGCCTCTTCTTTCTTTCTCACTTGTTATTTAGACAAGCATTTCTCAGGTTCAAACATGTGGTTATTTCCCAGTTATATTTAATTATAGAGACTCAACAGACGGGTACTGCGATCATACAAAGTCCTATAGAGTGTGAATCCTTTAAAGATTGTTGAGCATTGCATTGTGGCCCAGGGTCCTGTAGGTTCATGAATACTGCACGTGATTGAAAACAACGTGCTTTCTTCCCAGAGCTGGACACACAGTTCTTTATATGTGTACTAGACTAAGGTGTGATATGAGTATTTTCTTACAGGTTTTTATTTATTTCTTCTAAGGATTATGTAAAGAGGCATGTTGCGGTCTCCCACTATTACCGATAGTCCTTTAAGTTTCCTTGTGATTCTGTCGATATTTGCTTAATATGTTTTGCAGGCATGTTACTGCTTACTTGGAGGTTTCTAATCGTTCTATCTTCTTGGAGAGAGTTGCACCTTTGCTCATTATGAAGTGGCTCTCCTTATCCCTAGTAACGTTTCTTGCTCTGAAGTCAGCTTCTTCTGTTAATAATATAGTTACACAGATTTCCCCTGATTAGCATCTTGGGCGATCTCTCTCCATCTTTTTATTTTTAACCTTCCCATGTCCTTCTGATTTAGATGAATCTCTGTTAAGGAATGCTGTGGAGGAAAAAAAGTCAGGAGAGCAGAGTCAGGGTTGGAAATGATTTTCGCAAGCATTGACTTGGGAGGAGCTCCTGGAGAAGCTGTCCCTGGGGCCAAGGGACGTAAGGGAGTTAGCATTTTGTAGAGTAATAGTCCATGTTTAGGGAAAAGCATGGACAATAGCTCTGAGATAAGAACATAACTTCAGATTTGAGAACTAGCAAGGGGGCTAGCGTGGCTGGATGAGAAGTGACAACAGGAAGTACTGGAGGTGAGTTCAGAGAGTAATAGGGAAATAGATCTTTAATATATGAACTTTGCTTCTAATCAGAAGGGATAGGGTGCTATTATTGGAGGGTTTTGAGCAGAGGCAAGGGAGGGAGAAGGGAGAAGCTGAGAGGCCATGGCAATTATCCAGTTGAGAGACAATAGTAGCTTGAACCAGGTGTTAGGTCAAGGAAAAGTAGAATGTTCAGATTTTGGACACATTATCACATGAAAATGTGATAACTCCATTTGAAACTGTTATCTTAATAGTCTGAATTTCATTTCCAACTTCCTGTTAGCCAAAGTGATACCTTCAGAGTGTTTTGAAATTTCCAAGGCTCCAGTTTTCTTTTATGCATTTGGCTGTTGTTCTGTTATTTTCTTTTGCAATATGTGTATTAACCCCAAATATTTGGATTTATTGATATATCCTTCTTACAAGTATATAATGACTTTTTGTAAATATTCCATAAATATTTTGGAAGGAAAACATGAAGTTAGCAGACTAAAAAGTGGTCTCTCTCTCATATTTACCATTATTGTCATCTGTTAATGCAATATTTTATTATGCTAACCTCATTTTTATATCTTTCTGGTCTATTTTATGTCAATCACCGAAGGAGGTGTGTTAATATTTCTATATTTTGATTCTTCTTTAATATATTTAGTACTATTTGCTATGAAATTATAGTTTTATATTAATATAACTTCCTTATCTACTTTTGCATATATCTGAATTGTTTTTACACACTTTCATTCATGTCTAATATACATATATGAAGCGCACAAATCCTGACTCTACATTTTGTTGACCTCTCACAAATTGCACATCATATGCATTACCACTACTGACACAAGAAACGGAACATGGATGACAGAAGCTTTCATGGGAACTATGGGGTATGAATCATAGAGAATACATATTTGGCAGCATTTCCCAGCCTGGTACATGGGACTGGCTCATGACGGGGGTATAATTCCAGCATGGTGAATGACATGGGAGGGATCCCTGGAATGGAATGAGGGAACAAAAATCCCTTCACCTCAAGATAATGGCTCTATTTCCCACTGGACACAGAGTAGATAGAATGAATCCCTAAGTGTCCTTGGCAGCCTTACTGCTGCCACGGGGGGTGAGCTTCCTTGAGAATGGAACCTGCCCTAGGAAAGTGCAGTGAGAAGTAGATAAAGGTTACCTGCATTCAGTCACAGTGTCCAGTCCATGACAGAGCCAAATCTGCAGAGTGATTCATCTCTTCACTCTGTGGGGACTGAGCCAAACGGTCTCCTTGATTGTTCACCCAGTATAGACTGATCTCTGAATCCCTTGATTTTCACAAATATTCAATGAGATTCATCACATTAGGTTTATCTTATAGAGAACATTATAGATTCAGTGAAAGTTAAATGATTTGCTCAAATCTCACAACTAGTCCAGATCATTTGAGTCATAGTTCGAAAGTTCTTTCAATAAAATCAATTGTAATGATATTTTTCTCAAAAATTTTCAGTGGGTCTATATTTCTTCTACAAATGATCAGAGGTTCTTTGATGGGGGACTAAGCATTCAGTTTTCTACAACTAGGCTTCCATCTACTTGACTTAACTAGTTTCCCACCATTTCCCAAACTGTACATTCCATGCAATCATCCTCTACCTCTAGCTCACCTGCCTTTGCTCATGCTCTCACACCACTAATCTCTTCTTTCCCAGTTTACAACTGTTAGCCTGTTTACACCTTCTATTGGAGATGTCATGGTGAAGTGAGTCTCTTGTGTGAAGAGGCACTTATCCCCATAGGAATATGAAGGAGTGATGCTCCAAGGGTGTACTCTTGAGGGTTCTCACCTGGGGGGCCAAGGTCAAGTCTCTTTAGTCATCATGCAAAAATATGAGAAGGTGTTTATGACATGATTCCAAGTTCTCCAGGGAGCGATTCTACAGGGCATATGATTCAGTGTCATATAATGTTCTAGATTCAGTGCCCTGAAGCACTGAATTGTATCTATGAGCAGGTGGCTTTTGAGTAGAGCTAAAACTTCTGATAAAGTACTGAGAAATTTCAAGAGACAGAGTCAATTGGTAAGAAAGGGAGGATTTTGATGTGTGTGTGTTGGTGGGTTTTCCATTTTTAGTTCCTTTCCAGCTGACCGTTGGAGAGGCTGTTGAAGTGATGTCTCTGTGCTCAGCAATCACTTGACGCAGCTGACACATTGCAATCTGTAGACTTTTTGGTTTTGATGCCGGTGAATTTCTTTTCTCTTTTTTTCAGAGAAAAGTTGAGGCAATAATTAGAGGTATAAGTACTCTGTACACATTAATCATCAAATCTTAGAATGTTACAGCTGGAAGGGAACTTGGTAAATAAGTGCCACTCCCACCTCCTCATCTGGAAGGATGAAACCTACTTAGGGAGAGCTCTGCCTAAATCTTTCTTTTCAGGAGTTCTGCAACACAGCATTGGGGTCTCTAAGTTCCAGAGAAAAGGTGCAGCCAGGGTAGTCAGTGGCCCGTTAACAGTCACGAATGTTTTTCTTTTCCTTCATAAGATGCTTACAATCCATTCTACAGTTTTTCTATTTTATTTGCATTACACTCTAAATTTTCCAATTTTCAAAATCTATCCACTTCTAAATATTTGGAACTAAATGCACTTTATACTTTTTCTCATCAGAAATGGGGTTTAAGCTTTTGATCCTGTGACTATAATTTACTTATTTTAGGTGACTTTTTGATATGCAAACAACAATTAGCATGGTTGTATGGACATTTACTTTTAATGGTTGATATGGTCAAACTTAGAAATAAATCAAGTTGCCTTCCATTGTCTGCTAATGTCCTTCTCGTCTTACTCAAGATAACATGAGCTGTTGCCTGTTCTCTTGGGTTCCTCAGTTCCCACAGTCTATTTCTGCTAGTTTTCAAACATCACAAAAAGGCCAGTAAGTCTCCACTGAAATGCTAGGGTGTCATCAAAAACATTTGATCTGAGCAAGACATCCTTCCTCCTTATGCCTTCCTCCCCTGCCTGCTCTATCTTCCACTGGTGACATGCTATGATTTGGTTATTCACACTCCCTCCCCATTCAGAAGTATTGAATCCCTCACAGAAATATCTCACAGCCCCTTGTTATTACTCTGCTTGGCAGCAGCGCTGTGTGTTGGTTTCACTCTTCTTTTTGACACTCTATTCCTTAAAGATATAATGGATTTCCTTATTTTTTATTCCATCATTCATCAAACATTGGTTTAGTATCAATTATGGGCCAAGAAACAAATTCTTGGATTCCTGGAGTTTATATTTTAGTGACGGAATTAGATTTTGCTTATATATAATCTTCAAATATTATAAACATATAATATGCATATACATAAATTATAACCCCCTTATTCATATATACATATATATATGTATACATACATATATATACATACATACATACACAATGTCAGTTGCTGATAATGGAAAAACACAGAGCAAGGTATACCAGATAGAAACTGAAGCACTAACAGAGGAATGCTATTTTATGTATTGTTTCCCACTTTCTGTTGAGCTGAGGATCCAATATGTGCCTGTGACTACTGAACTTAGAAAACGGTACATGCTCAATCAGTGTTTATTGAATAATTAATGGTCAAATGAACTCTTGATAAGAAGGAAAATAGGGGAGAAAGAAAAGACAGACAGACAGACAGACAGGAAATGTTTAAATCAGTTTTAGAATGATCAGAATTGGATGATTCTTAAATATCACAGTCACAAGGATTAGCCATAAAGACTTAGCTTTTAAAATTTCCAATGCAGGGCAATTTCCATATAATTGTCCATGACCAGTGTTTGCAAAAATCAATAATCCTGAAGCAATTCACACTATTTACAGATCACCTAATGAAATATGAGATATGAAAACTCTGCAGGAACCCACAACTATGACTGAACTTAGACATATTTTTCATATTTACTAAGCCTCATACAGGTATTTTGAAATGATAAATATTTATAGTAAACATAAATCAACTGTGCTATAACTTTGAGTCATTAGGTTGTTTTCAAAATTTCTGTGGATATCCTTTTCTCTTTGTTTACTTTTTAATGCTTTATTTTTATTTTTGGAAGTTTTAAATATATCTATTTCTATAAAATGGAGAAAAACAGATGACTTTAATAGCAATGTCATGGGAATGACAGTTATAAAATATCAATGTTTGTTTTAAAATATGTTTAAAATCAAACTATATAATATATAAGTTACAAGATCGTCTTGATAATATCCTGTACTTTTCAGACAAGACTTCTGAACCAGCATTCTTCACTTCCTCCTTTTTATTTGAAAGGTTTATTAATCTGAGCAATTGGCCATTTCTAAAATCACCAAACTGAATTCAGCCAGGATGTCTTCCTCTTTACATCTTCAGCCAAGAATATCTGGGGGGAATTGCAGACACAGACTCTCAGCTATTGGCCTGTGACTTCACAATTTGTATACAATGTCCCAAAAAACAAAATACTCTCCACCACTGAAATGAAAAGGCAAAATCAAAGCTCTGTGGCTGAATTCATCCTCCTGGGCTTTTCTGACTTTCCGGAACTCCAAGAGCAGCTTTTTGGGGTTTTCCTGGTTGTCTACCTGGTGACTCTGTTGGGAAATGCCATCATTATAGTCATCATCTCCTTGGAACAGAGCCTCCACGTTCCCATGTACCTGTTCCTGCAGAACTTGTCTGTGGTGGACGTGAGTTTCAGTGCAGTCATTATGCCGGAAATGCTGGTGGTCCTCTCCACTGAGAAAACGTCAATTTCATTTATAAGCTGTTTTGCACAGATGTATTTCATCCTTTTTTTTGGTGGCACTGAATGTTTTCTCCTGGGGGCGATGGCTTATGACCGATTTGCTGCAATCTGTCATCCTCTGAGCTACCCAATGATTATGAATAAAAGGGTTTTCATGAAATTACTTATAATGTCATGGGCCTTAGGTTTCATGTTAGGTACTGTGCAAACATCATGGGTTTTCAGTTTTCCCTTCTGTGGCCCCAATGAAATCAATCATATCTCCTGTGAAACCCCAGCAGTGCTAGAACTTGCATGTGCAGACACTTTTCTGTTTGAAATCTATGCATTCACTGGCACCATTTTGATTATCATGGTTCCTTTTGTGTTGATTCTCTTGTCTTACATTTGGATTCTCTTTGCCATCCTGAAGATGCCATCAGCCACTGGGAGGCAAAAGGCCTTTTCCACCTGTGCCTCCCATCTCACATCTGTGACCCTCTTCTACGGCACGGCCAGTATGACTTACTTACAACCCAAATCTGGCTACTCCCCAGAAACCAAGAAGCTGATGTCATTGTCTTACTCACTTCTTACACCTCTGCTGAATCCACTGATCTACAGCTTGAGAAACAGTGAGATGAAAAAAGCTTTGATGAAATTGTGGCGAAGAAAAGTGGATTCACACCCATTCTGACTGTGCTGAGAAGACATGTGATATTTGGTCACTGTTTGAACTCTACTTAATAAATGGTGGCAACCATTTACATTTCTTGGTATGTGATGCTTGACCTCTTGATCTCTATGTATTTGTTAATATATTAGAGGTATCTTCATATAGTAATGTTTTATTCTTTTTTAATAAATGTATAGCTCATTAATATTGGATATAAAAGAGTCTTTAAAATTCATTTACTGGTGGTCATACAGGTGTTTGTGTTAGGTTTTGCCCCTTGAAGTATGCTAAATAGTTTTATACACATAAATAATGGGGCTTTAATTTCTGTACAGTAGGTTTCATAACATGGGTTTAATGAGTCAAAGCAACTGTGAGTTTGCAAACTTTTATAAATGTTACCAAATTACTTTTTAATAAAGATTGATTTATTTTAGAGACACAGAGAGAGAGCACCAGGCAGGGGGAACAGAGGGACAGAGACCATCCTGAAGCAGGCTCCCCGCTGAGTACAGAGCCCAGTGCAGAGCTCATCCCAGGATCCTGAGATCATGACCTGAGCTGAAGTCAAGAGTTGGCTGCTTAACTGACTGGGCCAGCTGGGCGCCCCCCAAATTACTTTTTTAAAATGTATATCAGATTGGTTTTGAAGACCTACTCTGCCCTACTGACTGGATTGAGCTCTAAGAAAACAATAAATAGAGGTGCGGCAAGATGGCGGAGGAGTAGGAGACCGATTATCATCAGGTCCCAGGAATTCACCCAGAGAGCTATCAAACTATTCTGAACACCTACAAATTCTACTGGAGATCGAAGAGAAGAAGAGCAGCAATTCTAGGAACAGAAAATTGACCGCCTTCTGGAAGGTAGGACGTGTGGAGGAGTGAATCTGAGGCGACGGGAAGATAGACCTCGGGGGGAGGGGCCGGCTGCTGGCAAGGGAGTGGGCAGCAGAGCACAGACTCAGAACTGTTAGAAGTCGGCTCCACTGAGGGACATTGCCCCAGAGACCAAGCGGGGGGTGAAGCCCCTGCAGGGACAGTGTGGTCTCAGGACCCGCGGGGACACAAAAAGGCCAGGGGTGTCTGAGCATGGCCGAGCTCCCAGGTCTCAGAGAGAAGCCGGCGGGAGAGACGGAGCTGAGCTGAGGTGTCTCTCAGCTCGGGGTTACCTTGGGCTGTGATCTGAAGCACAGCTGGGTCACGGCTCTGTGAATGGGGACCCCACGGGCGCCAGTCCCGGAGAGACTCACCTTCCTCCTCTGGAAGGAGCGGCGCAGGAGTGGCTGCAGGAATCTGCCGGGTTCGGAGATTCTAAACAGGGCTGCGCCAGAGACAGAGACACTCGGTCACAGGCAGGG
>LNAC01000157.1:0-49254 GCA_002007465.1 Ailurus styani | reverse complement strand
CATCCAGTCAAAGTCAAGTTCAAGATTGCTGAGAACTGTGGAACTCCGGAGCTAGGGGAAAGCAAGGCAGAGAATTCATGGCTTTTCCCCCACGATTCTTCAGTCGTTCAAAGTTAAATTCATTGACTCTTTTTTTTAAAATTTTTTTCTTACTTTTTTCTTTTAAATTTTTTCCCTTTTCCTATTTTAACGTTCTTAACTCTTATATCTTAGCAACACTTTTTAATCTTTTTAAAATTTTCATTGTTATAATCATATTTTATCCCTTCATTGTTTTTAACCTTATTTTTTTGGATACTTATAGGGTCTGTTCAATTCACCAATCTAATAGAGATAGAGATAGATAGCGATAGAGATAGATATAGATATGGAGTCATAGACATAGATATAGAAACAGAAATAGATAATATAGATATAGGATTTTGTTTTATTCATTTTTGTTTTGTTTTGTTTTTGTACGATTTTGTTTTTCGGGTTTTTCTGNTGCCCCTAACATGGGAGCAGCCAATTATATAAACCAATTAATACCAAAATCAAAGAAACACACTGAGAAGAATACAATATTAGTAGGGGACTTGAACACCCCCCTTACTGAAATGGACAGATCATCAAAGCAAAAGATCAACNTATTCTTATCTGCATAAAATGACAAGGCGGAAAAAATCAACACAAAAGAAAAGAACAAGAGCAAATAATGATGGCAGGGACCTAATCAATGCGGACATTAGTAATATGACAGAACCAGAGTTCAGAATGACGATTCTTAAGGTGCTGGCTGGGCTTGAAAAAAAAATGGAAGAAAATAGAGAAGCTGTCTCTAAAGAAATAAAAGACCTNAATGCTCTGAAACTAGAACTCAACCACAAGAGGAAAGTTGGAAAGAACTCAAATACGTGGAGGCTAAAGAACATCCTACTCGAATGAATAGGTCAACAAATGAATAGGAATCCCAAGAATGAATGAGTCAACCAGGCAATTAAAGAAGAATTAAAAAAATTCCNAAAAGAGAGACAAACAACTACTGGACCATGAGGAGAGAATTCGAGAGATAAGTGATACCATAATATGAAACAATATTAGAATAATTGGGATCCCAGAAGAGGAAGGGAGGGAGAGAGGGCCAGAAGGTATATTGGAGCAGATCTTAATACAGAATTTCCCTAATCTGGCAAAGGGAACAAGCATCAAAATCCAGGAGGCACAGAGAAGCCCCCCCAAAATTAATAAAAATAGGTCCACACCCCGTCATCTAATAGTAAAACTTACAAGTCTTAGTGACAAAGAGAAAATCCTGAAAGCAGCTCGGGACAAGAGGTCTATAACATACAATGGTAGAAATATTAGATTGTCAGCAGACCTATCCACAGAGACCTGGCAGGCCAGAAAGAGCTGGCATGATGTATTCAGAGCACTAAATGAGAAAAATCTGCAGCCAAGAATACTATATCCAGCTAGGCTCTCACTGAAAATAGAAGGAGAGATAAAAATCTTCCAGGACAAACAAAAACTCAAGGAATTTGCAAACACCAAGCCAGCCCTACAGGAAATATTGAAAGGGGTCCTCTAAGCAAAGAGACCTTAAAGAAACATAGACCAGAAAGGAAGAAACACAATATACAGTAACAGTCACCTTACAGGCAATACAATGGCTCTAAATGTATATCTCTCAATAGTTACTCTGAATGTAAATGGACTAAATGCCCCAACTAAAAGACACAGGGTATCAGAATGGATAAAAAAACAAGACCCATCGATATGCTGTCTACAAGAAACTCATCTTACACGCAAAGACACCTCCAGATTTAAAGTGAGGGGGTGGAAAACAATTTACCATGCCAATGGACAGCAAAAGAAAGCTGGAGTGGCAATCCTTATATCAGATAAATTAGATTTTAAGCCAAAGAATATCATAAGAGATGAGGAAGGACAATATATCATACTACAAGGATCTGTGNTTCATAGTGTAGGCATAGAGGGTACATACCTCAATATCATCAAAGCCATCTACGAAAAACCCACAGCGAATATCATTCTCAATGGAGAAAAACTGAGAGCTTTTCCCCTAAAGTCAGGAACACGGCAAGGCTGTCCACTATCACCACTGCTATTCAACATAGTACTAGAAGTCCTAGCCTCAGCAATCAGACAACAAAAAGAAATAAAAGGCATCCAAATCGGCAAGGAAGAGGTCAAACTCTCACTCTTTGCAGATGATATGATACTTTATGTGGAAAACCCAAAGGACTCCACTCCAAAACTGCTAGCACTCATACAGGAATTCAGTCAAGTGTCAGGATATAAAATCAATGCACAGAAATCAGTTGCATTTCTATATACCAACAACAAAACAGAAGAAAGAGAAATTAAAGAGTCAATCCCATTTACAATTGCACCCAAAACCATAAGATACCTAGGAATAAATCTAACCAAAGAGTCGAAGAATCTGTATTCAGAAAACTATAAAGTACTCATGAAAGAAATTGAGGAAGACACAAAGAAGTGGAAAAACATTCCATGCTCATGGATGGGTAGAATAAATATTGTGAAAATGTCTATGCTACCTAGAGCAATCTACACATTTAATGCAATCCCCATCAAAATACCAGCAATTTATTTCAAAGAAATGGAACAAATAATCCTAAAATTTATATGGAACCAGAAAAGACCCCGAATAGCCAAAGGAATGTTGAAAAAAAAAAGCAAAGTTGGCGGCATCACAATTCCAGATTTCAAGCTCTATTACAAAGCTGTCATCATCAAGACAGTATGGTACTGGCACAAAAACAGACACATAAATCAGTGGAACAGAATAGGGAGCCCAGAAATGGACCCTCAACTCTATGGTCAACTAATCTTCGACAAAGCAGGAAAGAATGTCCAGTGGGAAAAAGACAGTCTCTTCAACAAATGGTGTTGGGAAAACTGGTCAGCCACATGCAGAAAAATGAAACTGGATCATTTCCTGACACCACACACAAAAATAGACTCAAAATGGATAAAAGACCTCAATGTGAGAAAGGAATCCATCAAAATCCTCGAGGAGAACACAGGCAGCAACCTCTTCGACCTCAACCGCAGCAACTTCTTCCTAGGAACCTCACCAAAGGCAAGGGAAGCAAGGGCAAAAATGAACTATTGGGACTTCATCAAGATTAAAAGCTTTTGCACAGCAAAGGAAACAGTCAACAAAACCAAAAGACAACTGACAGAATGGGAGAAGATATTTGCAAATGACATATCAGATAAAGGGCTAGTATCCAAAATCTATAAAGAGCTTCTCAAACTCAACACCCATAAAACAAATAACCCAGTCAAGAAATGGGCAGAAGACATGAACAGACATTTCTCCAAAGAAGACATCCAAATGGCCAACAGACACATGAGAAAGTGCTCAACATCACTCGGCATCAGAGAAATACAAATTAAAACCACAGCGAGATACCACCTTACACCAGTCAGAATGGCTAAAATCAACAAGTCAGGAAATGACAGATGTTGGCGAGGTTGCGGAGAAAGGGGAACCCTCCTACACTGTTGGTGGGAATGCAAACTGGTGCAGCCACTCTGGAAAACAGTATGGAGATTCCTCAAAAAGTTGAAAATGGAGCTACCCTACGACCCAGCAATCGCACTACTGGGTATTTATCCTAAAGACACAAAGGTAGTGTTCCTCAGGGGCACGTGCACCCGAATGTTTATAGCAGCAATGTCCACAATAGCCAAACTATGGAAAGAACCTAGATGTCCATCAACAGATGAATGGATAAAGAAGGTGTGGTATATATATACAATGGAATACTATGCAGCTATCAAAAAACGAAATCTTGCTGTTTGCAACGACGTGGATGGAAGTAGAGGGTATTATGCTGAGCGAAATAAGTCAATGAGAGAAAGACAATTATCATATGATCTCTCTGATATGAGGAACTTGAGGGGCAGGGTGGGGGGTTGTGGGGGGTAGGGAGGGAAAAATAATGAAACAAGATGGGATGGGGAAGGAGACAAACCATAAGAGACTCCTAATCTCACAAAACAAACTGAGGGTTACTGGGGGGTGGGAGGGTAGGGATAGGGTGGATGGGTTATGGATATTGGGGAGGGTTTGTGCTTTGGTGAATGCTGTGAAAGATGTAAGCCTGATGATTCACAGACCTGTACCCCTGGGGCAAAGAATAAAAAAATAAAAAATAAATAATAAATAAATAATAAATAAATAATAAATAAAGATAAATAAAAAATTGTAAAAAAGAAAACAATAAATAAAGAGATGGGCTTTTTTTTGAATGAAAATCTGTTCCATGTATGAGTTGAAAAGAGCAGGTTTTTTTTTCTTTAGCACCAAAATTCTCTATAAGGAAGATAATTCAAAGACATGAAAAGAGCAGTTCTTTACTGAAAGGCTCATGTGGCTCTATTCTGGGACCTATAGAAATTATAGATCACATTGGGCTTTCATCAGGTTATCTTAGAGTATATTCCCCTAAGGGTCCTGCCTGGGTGCCTCAGTCAGTTAAGTGTCTGCCTTTGGTTCAGGTCATGATCCCAAGGTCCTAGGATCGAGCCCCACATTGTGCTCCCTGCTTAGTGGGGAGTCTGCTTCTCCCTCTCCCTCTGACTTCTGCTCTCCCTGCTTGTGCTATCTCTATCTGTCAAAGAAATAAAATATTTTTTCAAAAAACGTATATATTCACCTAGTGTGTGACTAGCATGGGAATGTTTTTGAAGATCACTTACTTATTTAACAATATTTGTTGAATGACTTCTATATATCAGAAACTGTACTAGGTCCTGAGAGCACAAAGTTTGGCAAGATAGTCTAATGAGAGAGATAACTATTAAATAAATAACCACACACTAAAAACACAATTACAGTTGTGATAACTCTCCAACAAGAAAAGCACGAGATACCCTGGGATCATCGGAGGAAGACTTTATCTGATCTGGAGGCGCTGTGGGGGAGAGCAGTGGCATTGGGAATGACTTTCTCAGGAACCTTCCTGAGAAAGTGACATTGAAACTGAGCTTCAAAGATAGGTCAGAGTTATCCTGGCTCAACTCCTGCATGAGCGGGTGGAGTCATCCATGTGGAAAGAAGGATGTGTGTGATGGTCTGGATGGGAAGGAACTTAATGTAATTCCAGTAAAGGGAGGAAACTGTTCAGCAAGGGAGGAATGAGATGATGAGATGAAGAGGGAGGCAGAAACCAGGCCAAGTAAAATCTTGTTGATACAAGAACTCTGAATTCACCTGCCAATGATAGGTGTCCAGTGAGTTAAGCTAAGCAGTAACATGGACATGTTTGTAGTTTTAAAATGTCTTTCTGAGGGACAACCCTCCTACACTGTTGGTGGGAATGCAAGCTGGTGCAGCCACTCTGGAAAACAGTATGGAGGTTCCTCAAAAAGTTGAAAATAGAGCCACCCTATGACCCAGCAATTGCACTACTGGGTATTTACCCTACAGGTACAAAGGTAGTGACCCAAAGGGGCATGTGCACCTAAATGTTTATAGCAGCAATGTCCACAATAGCCAAACTATGGAAAGAACCTGGCTGTCCATCAACAGATGAATGGATAAAGAAGGTATGGTATATATACACAATGGAATACTATGAAGCCATCAAAAGAAACAAAATCGTCCCTGGTGTGATTCTGTCCTGCATGGCTGTTCTGTGGAACAGTAGTCATTTATCTCCGTCCACCTTCTCTCCCACCTAAGTGTGTGCCACCACCCCATGGAAGATTCAATGGACATGGACATGAGTGCCCTGAGGCCCCAGAACTATCTTTTTGGTTGTGAACTAAAAGCTGACAAGGATTATGACTTTAAGGTGGATAATGATGAAAATGAAACAGTTTAGGAGCTGGTGCAAAGGACGAATTGCACATTGTTGAAGCAGAGGCAATGAATTATGAAGGCAGTCCAATTAAAGTCACAGTGGCAACTTTGAAAATGTCTGTACAGCCAATGGTTTCCCTTGGGGGCTTTGAAATAACACCACCTGTGGTCTTACGGTTGAAATGTGGTTCAGGGCCTGTGAATATTAGTGAACAATACTTAGTAGCTGTTAAGGAAGATGCAGAGTCAGAAGATGAAGAGGAAGAGGACGTGAAACTCCTTAGTATGTCTGGAAAGTGTTCTGCCCCTGGAAGTGGTAGCAAGTTTCCACAGAAAAAAGTAAAACTTGCTGCTGATGAAGATGATGATGAAGATGATGACGATGATGGTGAAGATGATGATGATGAAGAAGAAGAAGAAGAAGAAGAAGAAGAAGAAGAAGAAGAAGAAGAAGAAGAAGATGATGATGATGATGATGATTTTGATGAGGAGGAAGCTGAAGAAAAGGCTCCAGTAAAGAAATTTATACGAGAGGGGCACCTGGGTGGCTCAGTGGGTTAAAGCCTCTGCCTTCGGCTCAGGTCATGATCTCAGGGTCCTGGGATCGAGCCCCGCATTGGGCTCTCTGCTCAGCAGGGAGGCTTCTTCCTCCTCTCTCTCTGCCTGCCTCTCTGCCTACTTGTAATTTCTCTCTCTGTCAAATAAATAAATAAAATCTTAAAAAATAAAGAAGTCTATATGAGATACTCCAGCCAAAAATGCACAAAAATCAAATCAGAATGGAAAGGCTTAAAACCATCAACACCAAGAACAAAAGGACAAGAATCTTTCAAAAAAACAGGAAAAGACTCCCAAAACACTGAAAGGACCTAGTTTTGTAGAAGACATTAAAGCAAAAATGCAAGCAAGTATAGAAAAAGGTGGTTCTCTTCCCAAAGTGGAAGCCAAGTTCATCAATTATGTGAAGAATTGCTTCCAGATGACTGACCAAGAGGCTATTCAAGATCTCTGGCAGTGGAGGAAGTCTCTTTAAGAAAAATAGTTTGAACAGTTTGTTAAATTTTTCCGTCTTTTTTTTGGGGGGGGGGTTGTAGGGTAGCTCTATTTTCAACTTTATTATTATTGTTGTTGTTGTTATTATTATTATTAGTAGTATTAGTATTAGTATTTGCCCCAGGGGTACAGGTCTGTGAATCATCAGGCTTACACCTTTCACAGCATTCACCAAAGCACAAACCCTCCTCAAAATTTTCCGTCTTATTTCATTTCTGTAATAGTTGGTATCTGGCTGTCCTTTTTATAATGCAGACTGAGAATTTTCTCTACCGTGTCTGATAAATGTTGTCCAGGTTCCATTGCCAAGAATGTGTTGTCCAAAATGCCTGTTTAGTTTTTAAAGATGGAACTCCTTTGCTTGGTTTTAAGTATGTGNCTTGGTTTTAAGTATGTATGGAATGTTATGATAGGACATAGTAGTAGTGGTGGTCAGACAAATGGAAATGGTGGGGAGACAAAAATATACATGTGAAATAAACTCAGTATTTTAATAAAAAAAAGAAAAAATCTTGCCATTTGCAATGACGTGGATGGAACTAGAGGGTATTATGCTAAGTGAAATAAGTCAATCAGAGAAAGACAATTATCATATGATCTCTCTGATATGAGGAACTTGAGGGGCAGGGCGGGGGGTTGTAGGGGGTAGGGAGGGAAAAAATGAAACAAGTTGGGATCAGGAGGGAGACAAACCATAAGAGACTCTTAATCTCGTGAAACAAACTGAGGATTACTGGGGGGTGGGAGGGTAGGGATAGGGTGGATGGGTTATGGACATTGGGGGAGGGTATATGCTATGGTGAGGGCTGTGAAAGGTGTAAGCCTGATGACTTACAGACTGGTACCCCTGGGGCAAATAATACATTTTAAGTTAAGAAAAAAATGTCTTTCTGGCTTATTGATGGAAGAGTTTAAGGAGTGGAAACAGGCAGGAGAAGACAATTGCTATAGCTCAAAGTGACAGTGATGTGCTTGGGCTGGGGTGGTAGCAGTGCAGGTGAGCAGTGTGGATGATTCTGCCCATACTTCAGAAATCAAATTGACAGGACTTTGTAATGGATTGTATGGGGGAGAAGGTAGGAGAGAGGAGTGAAACATGAACCCAGATTTCTGGTTAGAGCAGAAAGTGGATGGGGTTTCCATTTGTTGAGAAAGGGAATACTGGAAAGGAAGAATTTGGAGGGAGAAATCCAATTTTGGATGAGTAAAGTTTGGGATGTCTGTGTGAAATCCAAGTCAAGTACATTGCTGGGATATACAAGTCAGGCTCGGAATGGAGGTTCTGCATGAGGGGAACGAGTCTACAGGGCAACACCTAGAGAGGGATGCATGATCCAGGGAAGGTCTTCTCACGATGGACAGACTCCAGAATGTCTGACGTTAATGGAAAGAATCCAAAAGAGAAGGAGAGGTGCTGAATCAGTGTGTCCCAGGCCTGGTGCTGAGATGTTTCTACCTGAGGAAGAGAGAGATACAAATGGACAAAGTGTTGCGTGGATCCCAGAGGGAGGAAGACAGAGCTGTGAAGTTGTAGGGATTCCAGGGACAAAAGAGCTAATATTAAGAGGCTGGGGGAAGGGTATCAGGAATAAAGGAAGTGGATCTGGAAAGAGACTTCAGGTTGGTGCCTCTAGACCTTAAACAAATGAAAGCTCCAGGAGGGATTTAGTGAACTCCACCCAAAGTTGGACTAAATCCTCACTGCCATCTAGTGGTCCAAGCATATAATTGCTTTAATCTCACTGCTGAAAGCTCAGGTTGCTAAACTTGTTCCTGGTTCACCAGTATCATCTCTGATGAGCTCACAGAAAGTAATAGAAGCAATCACATCAGCCCTGGGATCAAAGAATGTGGGCAATTGACAAATGCAGTGGCAAGTTTCATGTCCTTAATAGGTGTAGATGTAACTTTTTTGTTAGGCTTAGGAGCAGAAAGGCTGAGGGACATCTTCATTCTTTCACTTTTCTCACCTCCTTTCTTTTGCCCCCCACCACCATGACCACCCCACCCCCACCACCATGACCTTCACCATCACTATCCCCTTCACCACCATCATCACACCGTCACTATCACCATAATCATTATCTCCCATCCCACACATTATACATTCACAATAGTGGGTTATGTCTGCAATCTCATTTGAATATGCACTCATAAATTCAAAACCATTTATTGGGTTCCTAAATTGTGCTAGTTGCTGTGTGGGATGTTAGGCAAAACTTCTAGGAGATTACTCTGAGTGACTGAAGCAAATAAATGAACTCTTAACAATACTGCATGCTGAGTGTTAGAACTGTGGTTAGCACTTGTGCTGGGTAAGACTCTTAAGACTAGGAGTCCAGGGAGGCTTCCTGGAGGAGATGATTATGGTTATAGTTTGTAGAGCTATAAGCTTTGTAATATAGCTACAAGAGTAACATAGCTATACACTATAAGCTACAAAGCTGACAAGAGTTGGTTATATGGCAAAAACAAGAAAGAAGACTCACATCTAGAGAAAAGCTGGTCTGAAAAGCATGATGGGTTTTAAGATCTCGAGTGGAATTGTGTGACAGCTGCATAGAATACGTGAAGAATGATAGAAAATAAATTCAGACTGCAAATGACTTTATGAGCTAAACAAAAGAGTTTGAAGTCAGTGTTGAAAGGTATGGGAGAGTCACTGAAGGATGTTCCATAGGGGAAAAACCAAATCATACTTGCATTTTAAAAATAGCTAGTATTTATTGGACATTTACTACATATCTGGCTAAGCCCCTTATGTGGTTGAGCTCATTTTATTCTTCACAATAATACCATTTAACAGAGGAGCTGAGAATACTAAATAATTTGTCCAAGAATTCAAGATTATTTTGTGGCTGTGTGGGATTAGAACACATGTTTCTTGGATGTCAGAGTTCATGCTTTTTTTAAATTTTTAAAAAGATTTTATTTATTTATTTGACACAGAGAGAGATCACAAGTAGGAAGAGAGGCAGACAGAGAGAGAGAGGGGGAAGCAGGCTTTCCGCGGAGCAGAGAGCCCGATGTGGGACTTGATCCCAGGACCCTGAGATCATGACCTGAGCCGAAGGAAGAGGCATTAACCCACTAAACCACCCAGGCACCCAGAGTTCATGCTTTTGGCCCATAGCTGCTTTATTGCATCTTACATGATGGAAGTGATGGAAGTGAAAACACTCTCAAGTTGGGCTTATGTGCCCCCCCCCAGGCATTTCTCCAATGGCCATGCCCTGAGCTGGTGTCCCACTGTACCTCCCAGGCTGGAGCACCCTCCTGGAGGTGACCACATTGGCTAGCACTGTAGTCCCAGAGTAGGTCATCAGCAGAGATTGTGGGCAGAATTGTTAAGATCAAATACTGTTCTTGCAGGAGAGACAAGACCTGAGATCTTCACATGGTCCTTGTGCAACTCTCTTGACACCCCATGTGAGCAATTTGGGCATAAGAAGTAGTTGCTTTGGGGATTTAGACAAAGGCGATTCTTTTTAGAAAGTTCACATTTCCCCTAATTTTCAACTTTTCCACCAGGCCTTAAGAGGGGAAAGCAGGCATTCATTGCACATGAAAATTCTTTCAATCTCTGTTGTTACTGTTTCCAAGTACGACCTCCTTTTTTTGCCAACATTTTAGCCTTTGCTAATAAACTTTGTAGACTTGTAATATTTGGCAAGTTAAAGACTATCAAATTGATGTTTCATAATAAAAATATACCAAACTTGGTTGCCATCTCAGGGCTTCTAGATTAGCTATTTCTCTGCTTTTCTGATTATCATCCAGAAACAGGAGCTGACCAATCCCGGTGCCATTATGACGACATCCCAGCAGCAGGCCAGAACTCCTTATAGGTTGTGGAAATATCCTATAAAACAGTGGAAATATCAAGAGTAGGGCAAGATAATTCCATCTTAGTAACCGAAACCTTTTTTTCTTCATCTATTTCTTTTTTTCATTTAGAAATAAAGCCATTCAGCGACCATTTTTATTGCAGTTTTGTTTAGAGTAGTGGTTCTCGAACTTGGTTTGGGGATCCCTGACAGACACTGAGAACCTTTTAGGAGTTCTGTGAGATCAAAATTACTTTTAAGATATTATTTGCCTTTTATCTCTCATTCTCTCAGAAGTGTACAGTAGAGTTTGCCAGAAGCTACATGACACATTATATCACAACAGATTGCATGCAGAATGAATGAGAATTCAGCCACCTCCTGGTAAGCCAGATATCAAAGAGATTTGCAAAATTGCAAAACAATGCCCCTCTTCTAAATGTTTTTTGAAAATACAATTGTTTTTTTTTTTTNAAGATTTTATTTATTTATTTGACACAGAGAGAGAGATTACAAGTAGGCAGAGAGGTAGGCAGAGAGACAGGGAGAGGAGGAAGCAGGCTCCCTGCTGAGCAGAGAGCCCGATGCGGGCCTCGATCCCAGGACGCTGAGATCATGACCTGAGCCGAAAGCAGAGGCTTTAACCCACTGAGCCACCCAGGCGCCCCGAAAATACAATTGTTAAAGGAATTAAGAAGTAGATATATTTTTTAAAGATTTTATTTATTTATTTCACAGAGGGAGAGAGATCACAAGGAGGCAGAGAGGCAGGCAGAGAGGGGGGAGGGAAGCAGGCTCCCCGCTGAGCAGGGAGCCCGATGCGGGCCTCGATCCCAGGACCCTGAGATCATGACCTGAGCCGAAGGCAGAGGCATTAACCCACTGAGCCACCCAGGCGCCCAAGAAGTAGATATTTTAAAAAATGTCATTGTTTTAATTTCTATTCTAGTAAATATCAATTACTATAATCTGTAGAAATAAAAGCTCTTTGAGGTTCTCTATAAATTGTCAGAGTATGAAGAAGTCCTGAGACCACAAAGTTTGAGAACGGTGGTCCAGAGGATTCACTGTAGACAATTTCTCAATGATTTCAGAGGAGGATGTATGCCCTGATTTACTTGGCATCCCCCTTATGCTAAAGGAAAACAAGAGGCAGCAGAAATACACATGCTTCCAACTCCCTGGTCTCCTGGCGTCAAACATGGCTCTCTGTACAGCTGATCTGTTTCCTTGGTAACTAAACTGTAGCTGCCATGTGTGGTCTACTAACAACCTCCCTTGGCTGGCTGGATTCCACAGGGTGATGGCTGTCTGGGAATAATTAGAGAACTTGGTAAGGAAGTTTCCTCAAGCAGGAAATTGGTTCCTGTGGAACTTGTTAAACATTAACTCTACAGTGAAATCATGAAAACATTTACTGAAATTAGCAATAGCATTCAGGTCCTCTGGGAACACTTACCAAGGGCGAACAGAGTCAGGAACCAGGGACTATGAGTTTATTCTTAAAGGTTTAGGTGTCAGTTTTAAGCTGTGATGAGGGAGCAATTAGGTTAAAATGACTCCTGCGTTTCTAATGAAGCCATACTTTGACGTCTCTTCCCAGAGTTAAAACCCTGGTCTAGAGTAGTGATGTGCCATGTAATTAAAGTCTACCTGAATCCAGATGCTCCTATTCACTGAGCCCCTTCTGCCACCACTGACAAGTCAGACTCACAAATGCTTGATCCTGGAGAAGTTGGCCAAATTTCAGACAGTCTCAGTCAATCGTGATTTTCTGACACCTTGGCAAATCTCAACTTCGAGTAGAAAGCAATAGAGTTTTCCCTGGCTAAGTCTTCCAGGCTTTCAGACTTGTCTAACACAAATGCATTAATCCAAGGTAAAAATAAAACAAATCTATAAGCAAAACACAGCTCTACCTTCCCTGAAAAAACAAAAACAAAAACCACTGAGAACATAACAAAGTGGAAAAAAAAAAAAGACAAAGAGCAGAGAAGACACATCCTGTAACCCCTGAAACCCTGAAGGAGCCCATGGTGGGGGCTGCAGACTGTGAACCCCCGCTCTGCACCCAGCCATGGTAGTGCTCTTAACTCCTGTCACTGAGTGTCATTAAATGCTCTATAGGTGGCCCAAAATGGAAGTTTCAGGAGCATTTGAAAGATCAGCAAATCACACTGAAAAACATCTGAGCAGACAGGTAGAACATGTCTACATGAAGATTTTGCAACAAGAGAAGAAGAAAAATAAAGAAGGATGAAAATATAATAAATCACACTTCAGAGTGCCTACCAGGACTTGGGGCTGGGCGGAGTGGGGTATTCACTAATATCTTGAGCTCTCTCAGTTAATGCTCCTAACAATCCTGTGGCTTGGGCCCTACTGTGACCCTTTTACACAGGAGGACACCTAGCTGTGGACAGCTTAAATACGTTGTCCAAGGCTAAGCGGCAAAAGTGGAAATAGAGATCTTTCTCTCTAATCCCAAGTTCCGAGTTTTTGACCACCGCCTATGCTCATCAGGTCCCACTGACTTCTTCATTCAACTACTATGTACTCAGGCATCCCTCCATACCAGACTCTAAAATATGGAGCCAAGATAGACAGTGTTCCTGCCCATGTGGAGCTCGTGGTAAATCACAAAAGATGTAAATTAAATATTCACACAAATTAGCATATCATTACAAGTCAAGATGTGCTTGAAGGAATATATAATGTAAACCAATGACCACGGACACACACACACACACACACACACACACACACACACACACACACACACACTTCTTTCTGAAGAGGTCAAGAAAGACATCTAAGAAAGTGCTATTTGCATTAATATCTGAAGTTTAAGTAGGAAATCACAAGAAAATCTGTGGAGGGCAGGAGGTAGAAAAAGTGTTGTGAGCAGAAACAACAAAGGCTGGACGCCTGGGTGGCTCAGTGGGTTAAAGCCGCTGCCTTCGGCTCAGGTCATGATCCCAGGGTCCTGGGATCGAGGCCCACATCGGGCTCTCTGCTCAGCGGGGAGCCTGCATCCTCCTCTCTCCTCTCTCTGCCTACTTGTAATCTCTCTCTCTGTGTCAAATGAATAAATAAAATCTTTAAAAAAAAAAAAAAGAAAAGAAACAACAAAGGCTCTGCAGCAGCAAGAAGCCAATCCCAGGAAAGGACCCCAAAGAAGTTGAGTGTGGGACTCATGACTGGAGAGGTAGCAGGAGCCAGGCACGTGAAGACCCTATTACTGGGTTAAAGAAGCTACTGAAAAAGTTCTGTGGCTTTGCTTTGATTTTGAGTTTGGTTTGGTTTGAGATTTCCTTGTTTTTCTTCTGTGAGAAATGTTTCATGTATGGAGTACAGAGAAGAATGTAAAGACTATTCATGGAACCACTACCAAATTAAGTGAAGCATTATCATTAGAGGATGCCTTAGAATAATATGACCTGTGCTCTAACTGAAGTCTCTTGTATATCCCAATGACACTGAAAAATTCTAAGCCAAGGGCAGGCATGAACAGTTTGCATTTTGAAAATGTCTTTGGGTAGTTGTGGAGTAGAGAGTGAATTAAAAGGAGCCAGCGTGGACACAGAGATTCCGGTCAGCTGACTAATGAGGCTGTCCCAGTGAGTGGGGTACTGGCAGAAGGGACAGGGAGGACAGACTGGGGAGGGATTAGGACAATACCAGTATGACTGTAACTGATGGATTGGTGAAGAGGAGGAAGGGGCTGGGGTGGAGCTGAAGAGAACTTCTGAGATGCTCTCTCATGATATAAAGTGAGATTTCTAGGAGGAAAAGTATCTGTTCTTAATGATGATCTCCAGAATTAAGAAAAAAAAGTCTAACCAAATTAAAATGGACACAGAACAAATAAGGTGATTGTTGAAAGCATACAGTTAGATTATGCATATTTTCAACTTTTCTAGATAATGGTAAACTGTATTCCAAAGTGGTTGTTACAAATTTGTATCCCAATATAAACAGGTGAGTTAAGTTTTTGAATGAGTTAAATTCTTAAAACTTTCAGCTTGTGTTTTATTTATTTATTTATTTATTTTTAACATTTTGATTTATTTTTATTATTATTATTTGCCACAGGGGTACAGGTCTGTGAATCATCAGGCTTACGCTTTTCACAGCACTTACCATAGCACAAACCCTCCCCAATGTCCATAACCCATCCACCCTATCCCTACCCTCCCACCCCCCAGTAACCCTCAGTTTGTTTTGTGAGATTGAGTCTCTTATGGTTTGTCTCCTTCCCAATCCCATCTTGTTTCATTATTTTTCTCTCCCTATCCCCCACGACCCCCCACCCTGCCCCTCAAGTTCCTCACATCAGAGAGATCATATGATAATTGTCTTTTTTTTAAATTCTGGGACGAATATCTTTTATTTTTAAAATTTATTTATTTNCTTGTTTCATTATTTTTCCCTCCCTACCCCCCACAACCCCCCACCCTGCCCCTCAAGTTCCTCATATCAGAGAGATCATATGATAATTGTCTTTCTCTGATTGACTTATTTCGCTCAGCATAATACCCTCCAGTTCCATCCATGTCGTTGCGAATGGCAAGATTTCGTTTCTTTTGATAGCTGCATAGTATTCCATTGTATATATATATACCACATCTTCTTTATCCATTCATCTGTTGATGGATATGTAGGTTCTCTCCATAGTTTGGCTATTGTCAGCTTGTGTTTTAGATTGACACATCATTCACCGATATTTCTATCTACCATATCCTTCTCCTTCAATAAGATTAAAACCTCAGGACACTCTTATTTCCTTCCTCCCCAAACCCACTCCCTTACCCTGTATTATTATCTCTTATGTTGAGATTGTTTGCAGCACTGATTACTTGGGTTCAGTTATACGTTTAACTTGTTTCTTACTTATCACTTGTGTGAGAGAGAGGTGGGGGGAGGGCAGGAAGGACAGAGAGATCTTCCTTTCTCTCTCAAGAAAAATTTGTGGCATTCCCCTTTATTCTTGGTACTTTGGACTTTATATGAGATCTGCATTTGAGCCTCCATCCATCATACTTACTATTCAGTGAGACTTTGTAACCTAAAGACTCCGTTTTCTTCAGCTGTACGGGATTTTCTTAAAGTTTGACTGTTTTACCTCCTCCATTATCTTTATTTGCTTTTTCTTGGAACTCCTTTCAAAGAGGCCTTGGTAGCTATGATCTCTCTGATATGAGGAACTTGAGGGGCAGGGGGGGGTTGTGGGGGGTAGGGAAGGAAAAATAATGAAACAAGATGGGATGGGGAAGGAGACAAACCATAAGAGACTTCTAATCTCATAAAACAAACTGAGGGTTACTGGGGGGTGGGAGGGTAGGGATAGGGTGGATGGGTTATGGACATTGGGGAGGGTTTGTGCTTTGGTGAATGCTGTGAAAGATGTAAGCCTGATGATTCACGGACCTGTACCCCTTGGGCAAATAATAAAAATAAAATTAAAAAAAAAGAGGCCTTGGGTTTCTGAATATATCTTTCATATATCGACTTTTTGTATATGTTTTCTAAATATTTTTTTTAATGTTCTTGGGGTGTTCCCCATATTTTTCTCTGCCAACTTAGATAATAATATCTGAAAACATGGTAATTTTGGTCACTTTCTTTCTTTCAGCATTTTCTTCCTTATTATCTTCCCTTACCCTCACCTTGGCACGTTGCATTGTCCAGGACTTCTAGAGGAGAGCTTCCAACCAGCTGACCATAAATACAGAGTTCTGGGATGGCCAGAGTCATAATGCCTGTCTTGTCCAGGCACAAATAAAATCTTTTTTTTTTTTTTACAGCATTATGACCTTAACGTTATCATTTCCAAATATGCTATGATGTGAAAAAGATTGCAAACTACTGCTCTAGAACGTTATGGACAATAATCCCCTTCATTTATATTTTTAAATTATATGTTACAAAATGGTATGTAGAGTCATATTGAACCTAGGAAATTATTTTTACCTGTGGTGATATATTTTTTCTCATTCAGATTTTGCATTTTCTTCTCTCTTTTTCTATACCTCCTTTTTCTCTTTTTCTTTTTTAACTTCTTCGGGCAGACTTGCCCAAGAGGTGCCAATTATTGGTCATTTCAAAGAAGTATTTTTTTCCCCTTTAAATCAAGTATGCTGATTTTCTGTAGTTTATCTAATTTTTACCTTTATATATATATATATGGTTCATCCAGTCTCTAAGGGATTGCACAAAGAAAAGACACATTCATGGGGATTTGGAAGTGAATTTAATGAAAGTAGTATTTACCAAGGTATAGGCAGGCTTAAAGGGACCCATGAAGGACGGTGAAACACCTGAAACTAGTAAAAGCATTACGCTTCTAGGCAGAAAATTGAAAAAAGGAATGAGAGTTACCAGAGACGAGTGAAAGCTGGAGCCAAGAGCTGGCCAGAGGGTTGCCTAACGGGAGAGATAGTTGTAATAGGAATAGGCACAACCAGACCCATGGTGCCAGGGCAGAGACAGAGTCTGAGAGCACATATCCTGACCTCCTTGTCCCCTGTCCTCCAATCCTGCTGGTGCCTTAGATGGGCTGGATCCAATGGGAAAGCAGAGGCCAAGGTGCCTGAATGAGGCAGGGGCAAAAGCATGGGCGTGTCACCCAGTCAAGCTGACACATAAAATTAACCATCACACACTTGTAGGGCTTTTTCCCTTAGAACAAATCTTCATAGTGCAATTTTTATGTACAAGAAAATTGAGTTTTTAACTTTGATAAATAGTGCCTGATTACTCGCCAGAAAATAAAAATGCCTTTTCCTCCATGGTCTAACCAGCACTGGGGATTTTTATTTAAAATTTTTAAATTTTTAATTTTTTTTAATGTTTTGAAAGATTTTATTTATTTTTTGTCTGTGTGTGTGTGAGAGAGAGAGAGCACAAGCAGGGGGAGACAAAGAAGGAGAAGCAAGATCCCCACTGCACAGGGAGCCCGATGCGGGGCTGGATCCCAGGACGCCAGGATCATAATCTGAGCCAAAGGTAGAAGCTTAACCAACTGAGCCACCCTGGAGCCCCTATTTAAAATTTTTAAGTCTTGTTAAACCTGGTGGGTGAGAATTAACATCTCACTATTTTGTTGGCATTGTTCTGGTCTCAAATAAAATTGAACTTCTTATCCTACATGTATTTTGTTTCTTTGTCATGTCTGTATGTAGATATAAACGTTTATATACATAAGAAGGACTTGTGCAAAAAGTTATTTATTTACTTAGAGAGTGGGGGGAGGAGCAGAGAGAGAGAATCCCAAGCAGGCTCAGTGCTCAGCACGGAACCTGATGTGGGGCTTGATCCAAGAACCCTGATATCACGACCTGAGCTGAAATCAAGAGTCAGATGCTCAACCAACTGAGCCACCCAGGCGCCCCCAAGAACTTCTGCTTTTAGTATCAATGTATTGTTGGAATATTTTAGTTTTTACAACAACGTATTTGTTAATATAATTAAAAGAAACTGAAGAAGAAAAAAGCCCTGGAGGAAAACACATGATGTTTTAGTAGTGGTTAGTCTCTTAAGAAATGAGATTGTGGGAGGCTACATTATTTATTTAATATTTTAAAACACAAACCCCGTGTTACTTTTGTTATGATTCATAAACTATAACAAAATGTATTAATAAGTTTTTTTCCCTCATCTTAGGCAATAGGTAGCCTCTCCTGAATTATATTATTTCTTACATTTTGGGAACACTTTTAGTGTTTCAATGAGAATTAAATGTTATTGTTTTTTCTTCCTTAGCATAGTTAATTATATTAACAGTTTTTATTCACATTTGACTTCCTGAAATAAACCTTATCTGATTATGGTGTTGATTTTTTAACACATTGTTGAATTAAAATGTCACATATTGGACTTAGAACTCTGGGTCCGTATTCATAAGGGATTCACGTAAAGTTTCATTTTTTTGTGTGTCTGGTAAAATCATCAAGGTTATGTTACCTTCAAAGAATGAATTTGGAAACTATGTAAATAAAACTTCCACACCTCCCACACTTCTGTTATTTTTAATAGTGGGATATGTTTGTGTACAGGTCAAGGGTTAAGTTCTGTGTTCTCATATTCTAGTTAGACTCTCAGTACCTATTAAACAGTCTCTTGTATGTAATATTGTCTTTCAATTTTAACTCTTTCCTTGATTAGATTTTTCGAGAGACACTCCTATTTACTGAATTTTTATTATTTTATTTTTTAAAAAGACTTTATTTATTTATTTGACAGAGAGATAGAGAGAGAGCACAAGTAGGCAGAGCGGCAGGCAGAGGCAGAGGGAGAAGCAGGTTCTCCGCCGAGCAGGGAGCCCGATGTGGGACTCAGTCCCAGGACCCTGGGATCATGACCTGAGCTGAAGGCAGCCACTTAACCAACCGAGCCACCCAGGCACACCTACTGAATTTTTAAATAAAAGAACCAAACTTAAAACTTTTTTTATATTATTTTCCTGTTTCCAAACCATAGTCGACCCTTGAACAACATGGGGGTTAGAATTACCAACACTTTGCACAGTTGAAAATCCTCATGTAACTTAGACTCACCCCCAAACTGAATTCCTCTTAGCCTACTGTTACCCAGAAGCCTTACTGATAGCATGGTCAACTAATATATATTTTGTATGCTACATGTATTATACCCAGTATTCTTACAATAAAGTAGTCTAGAGAAAAGAGGATGTTAAGAAAATCATAAAGAAGTGAAAATAGGGATGCCTTAGGGTGGCTCAGTTGATTAAGTATCTAACTCTTGATTTCAGCTCAGGTCATGATCTCAGGATCCTGAGGTCAAGGTCCATGTCAGGCTCCGTGCTGGGTGTGGAGCCTGCTTAAGATTCTTTTTCTCCCCCTTACTCTGCCTCTGCCCCTCCTCATGCTTTCTTTCTCCCCTCTCAAGAAAAAAAAAAAGACAAGAAAAAACATTGAAAATACATTTATGATACGATACTGTAGTTGTTTTCTTCTTTGATCATAACTCCTTACTTTTTACATATTTTATTCCTTTTTAATGTTTTGAGTTGAATGTACAGTTAATTTTTTTATTTTCTAGGTTTTATAATAATAGTTGTAATAATAATAGCTTTAATAATTATGCAGATTTTTTAAGTACAGCTCTGATCTGAGGGAGCCTTATTTCCTTACTCATCTCCGTGATTCGATCTTGGCTTCAGGACTAGAGAGTAAGTTTGAGATACAACTTGTTTGACTTTTATGTTTATGGTAGATTTATTAATTACTTTATTTATTTGATAGAGAGATACAGCAAGAGAGAGAACACAAGCAGGGGGAGTGGGAGAGGGAGAAGCAGGCTTTCCACTGAGCAGGGAGCCGGATGTGGGACTCGATCCCAGGATCCTGGGATCATGACCTGAGTGGAAGGCAAACAGTTAACGACTGAGCCATCCAGGTGCCCCTATGGCAGAATGATTTAAATATTGCTTTTTCTCTGTTCTCCATATTGAGATTCTATTTTTCTGTTTTATTTTATTTATTTATTTTTTGAGATTTTATTTATTTGTCAGAGAGAGAGAGAGAGAGCACAAGCAAGGGGGAGCAGCAGGCAAAGGAAGAAGCAGGCTCCCTGCTGAGCAGGGAGCCCCTACGTGGGAGTCGATCCCAGGACTCTTGGATCACGACCCAAGCTGAAGGGAGACACTTTGCTGACTGAGCCACCCAGGGATCCCTATTTTATTTATTTTAGATTCTATTTTATTTTCTTCATATTGGACTGAATCTCTGAGATGAGGCACATAAAAAATCCTATAATTCCTTGACATGATATTGTACATAGAAAATCCTAAAGACTCCACCAAAAACTATTAGAAGCAATAAATGAATTCAGTAAAGTTGCAGGATACAAGTTAATAGCCAGAAATTGGTAGCGTTTCTATACAGTAATAAAAAAAAGTAACAGAGAAATTAAGAAAACAATACCATTTACAATTGTACTAAAAAGATAAAAATACTTAGGAATAAATGTAGCCAAAGAAGTGAAAGTCCTGTGCTCTGTAAGCTATTAACACACTGATGGAAGAAACTGAAGATGATACAAACAAATGGAAAGACATTCCATGTGCATGGATTGGAAGAATTAATATTGTTAAAATCTTCATTACCCAAAGCAATCTACAGATTCAATGCAATCCCTATCAAAATGCCAATTGCATTTCTCACAAAACTAAAACAAATAATGCTAACATTTATGTGGAACCATAAAGACCCCAAGTAGCCAAAGCAATCTTGAGAAAGAAAAACAAAGATGGAAGTATCACAATCCCAGATTTCAAGATAAACCACAAAGCTGTAGTAATCAAAACAGTATGGTACTAGAACAAAAACAGACACAGATCAATGGAAAAGGATAGAGAGCCCAGAGATAAACTCATGATTATATGATCAATTAATCTATGACAAAGGAGGCAAGAATATACATTGGGGAAAAGATAGTCTCTTCAATAAAGGGTGCAGGGAAAACTGGACAGCTACATGCAGAGGAACAAAACTAGACCACTTTCTAACATAACAAAAATAAACCAAAATGAATTAAAGGCCTAAATGTGAGGCCTGAAACCATAATAACATCCTAAAAGAGAGCACAGGCAGTAACTTCTTTGACATTGGCTCTAGAAACATTTTTATAGGTAGGTCTCCTGAGGCAAGGGAAACAAAAGTCATTACGAAGATGTAGAAACTATTAATCCAAAGAAGGTCAAAGAGTAGAAGTCATGAAACATGGGACAAATATGTAAAGCTGGTGGAAAAATAAGAGAGTCAGTGGTGAAAGGAGGTAGGATCAGTGTGTACCAAGTAGCTGAGTCATGCCAGGAGCACCCACATCCCCACATACTGGACACCTCTTTGCTCAGAACTTTCCAGTGGTTTCCCAGCTCACTCAGAATCATTCCCAAGCTCACAAGGCCCTCCATGCCCTACCCTCCTGCTGGGCCTCCATCTCATCTCCTGTCCTGCTCTTTCTTTCTAACTCCACTTACCCCCATCTACCCATCTTGCTGCTTCTCCAGCATGCCAGCATACTTCTGCCTCTGGTCCTGCACACATTCTGTTCCCCCCCGCTGCTTGGAACACTCTTCCTCTGGTTACTGTCATAACTCACTTCCTTCAGAGTTCTCTTCGAATGCCATCTCTTCAGAGAAGCCTTCCCTAAGCAATCATCCTGTTTGAGGCAGCTGCTTCCTCTCTGTCACATTCCAAATATGCCCTGCTAATCTGGGGAGAATCCTTTCAGCTCATTGTATCTAATGCTGCACCCAGAGACATCAATTTAATTTTTTGTTATTTATACACTTCGGGGGGAAAAATGGAAGGAATTATCCAATATTATTTACAGTGCATGCTTCTGTGCTGATGAGATTATAGATCATTTGCATCATTTAAAATACTTACTGATATTTCCAAGTATTTCCTAACGAGCACAGGTAACTGTTCCACTATGAAGTAGGACTTTGAGAAGTAGACAGGAAAGGAACACGGTGTAACTGAGGCCCATGGGTGTGGTGAAGACATAGGCGTCTCTGCAGACCAGCTCACCACCCAGCTCCTTCCCTGTCACCTTTAGCCCCCCTCAGAATAAGTGTGGGTTCGCTTGCACCTTTCCTCTCTGTCTTGATGTTTCCCACTGTCTCTTCCTTTTTCTTTGATTCTTTTTTTCCCCCCATTTTCACCCTACTCCTTTCTTTTCCTGCCATTTCCCCCCTCTTCATTTCATTTCCTGATGGTAAAGAGCCCTGGGGGTGACATGGCAAGAAGCCCCTGCATTAAATTGCTCCATCTTGTGTTATGTAA
Source organism: Ailurus styani (assembly GCA_002007465.1). Lineage (NCBI taxonomy): Eukaryota > Metazoa > Chordata > Mammalia > Carnivora > Ailuridae > Ailurus > Ailurus styani. The sequence continues at coordinate 26,719 of LNAC01000157.1, read as the reverse complement.
TCTGCAAGATCACGGAGGCCAGCAGCCATCCTTCTGTGTCAGGTGGGCATTGATGGGGTGCTTACCATGTGCCAGTCTCTGCCCCAAGTGCTTTACCCATGTTCTCTCATTGAATCCCCAGGACACCTATGCAGCTGGTACTATTGTTGGCCTCATTTTATGAAGTTGAAACAGAGAGATTATGTGAATGGTGGCCCCAAGATTCAAACTCAGGCCACCTGACTCTAGGGCCTTTAACCCTGTAACCCAGTCTCGTATTGCTGACTCCTGGCCCCAGGCCTGCCCAGGTATTATGGCCTTCTGCATTAGGGGAAAGAATTCCACATTCTTATTTTGCTGGGTCCCCCATTCATTTAATAAAGGAGGCAATTCAAATTATAAAGGCATTTGGAGACTCTAAAAATGTATTTATTATACATAAGCCCTCTAAATGCTTTCTGAGGTTGCTTAAAGCCTTTACATTCAGTCAGCCTTGTAAAAACATTATTTAGTCAATAAAACCAGTCAATCTCAAGGTTCCCTGATAATTTCAGTGGTTTCTTAATGTTTTCTTTGGTGTCTTGTCCCCATTGTCTCCTAATGAATGCTGTCCTCGTCCTGGAGGCTGGGTATGGGAGACACACCTTTCTCCCAGAATGCAGATGGCTCCTCTCCTACACCCGGGTAGAACAGATGGCTCCCTTCTTTGGCTCCCACTGTGCCCATGCATTCTTCTACCACAGCACACAGGACGTATTTCCTCCATTCTTCATTCAAGAGACTCTCACAGTCTGGGATCCTGTCCAATTCAGCCTATCCACTCAGCCCCAAGCATGGGACTGAGGATATGCAAGAGAGAATACTTTTGGAGGTAGGTATGTTATCCAGAAAGGGCCAACTGGCAAATTCACCATCACCCCTGCACAGAAACTCTCTCTTTGTCCCAGATTTGTTCTGATTTGGGGATCCCGAATCATCCCAACAAAGCTCACAAAAGACTTAGGGATATGGTCAAGTGCCATCTTACTCAATCACAGTAAGGGAAATTAGAAATCTAAGTTCAAGTGGCCTGGGAACTGGCCCCTCCCCTAAGCCTGGAATCAGGATGGGGGGTGGGTTCTGCTAATGATGTAGTATCAAATGTCAGGAGGTCCTGGTGTCTTGATGCATCCATTCTCCAATCAGGAGGCCCTGATATTTGGGTTGGAGCTACAGGGGCCCTCTCCCATGGATGGTATTTAGATGGTACTGCTCTTGGTTGCTCCGACCACTTTCTTGCTTCCATTGCTGACACAGTCTCATTTTAAATGGCACACGATTCTGAAGTATGAAGAATCCTGTGCCATATTCATTAAGGTCCGGGACCATCGTTCATGAATGGAGGATGAAGTGAACAGCAACACAAACGAGAGAAGTTGAGCATCCAGATGAGATTATGAATCATTTCCTGTCCTCAAGGAGCTTATGGTCCAGTGGGAGCAACAGACACATCAACATCCATTTCCTCCTAGGAGGTGGGTACAGTGAAGGAAGCCTGGGCGGGAGAGAGTGAGCCATTTTCTTCGGCCTCACCTAATTTTTCATTTTTGCATTATTTCTAAGGGGCTGGTTTAGGCTCTCACTGCCTTTATAATGAAAAAAGGCACACAAATAAAACCATTTACCAAAATCAGAAAAATATTTGACTTGATATCAAGTTTGCAAAGGTGATAAAGACTGGGCTGCACAGTGACCATGATGCTCCTGTTTTTCAAGAGGGTACAAGTGCTGTAACTTTCCTAATAATATCCTCATAATTTTCTTAATAGCAGGATTAGTGCTATATCCCAGGGGAAAGTTGCAAGAGCCCGTTTTCTCAAGTTATTTAAAAGTCAGACTTGACAGACTCCCCCCATTTATACCACAGTTCAAACCTGGGGACCAGACCTTCAAGGCACGGCGAGGACATGCATGTACATGGCTGCTGGTGACAATACCTCAGATGCTTTTTGAAAAGTTAATTTAAAATGAGAACTCATAGGCAGTATATTGGGCTTAAAGAGATTTAAAAGGTTAGACTTGAATGCATCAGAAGGCATGTGTCCTTTATCTGACAGTTCAGTTCAACTCGAATCTTAAATCAATATTTTTAAAATATTCTTATTATACTGTGCTTGAATTCTGCAAAGTTTTTAAGGTATGGTAACTGGGGACATTATTTTTAAAAAATGGTTTAAAGGCTCTTAATTAAAATGTTTCTTTTTAGTTACTATTTATTTTTTTGCAGGGGCTTACACATTACTTGTTGCCGCTTTACTAAACAAGCAAAGATTTGTAAGGTCTTAGAGGCTGTTCCTTTCTTTTCTTTTATTCTCATTACAGAATTTTAGCAATTGTTCGGTGCTCATATATCACATCTCAAAATTTGGTTTTCACTACAAAAACGAGAGGTTTAAATGGGGTTTAAATTGTCAAAAAAATTGGGTCCACTCTAATGCTTTTTGAATTATGCCAGTAATTTGATCCTGTAGCTTAAGAAGATAGAGAATATGGAAGTCTCAGGAAAAATAGGGCTCAGACATCTACTCTGAGGCCAGTGTTTTGCCAGAATGGCCCACGAGAGGAGACCCACCTCTTACCATAAAGAGCCTGAAGTGAGCGTTCTTTGGAAGAGAATATGTAAAGCCTTCAAAAAGCCTACAGATGTGCTTTATTCACTTCCTTAGTATATTTTTGTCCCCGAGAACACTTTGGACAAAAGCAAGCAAGGCTTCTGGAACAGAGGGAAAACCGTGCCGTGTGAGGGTAGCCGCTGAGAAGGGCCTCCAGCTAGGCCGGCAGGGGCTCTGCTCTCCTGTGTTTGAGCCTGGCCTTCCTGTCTGAGAGCAGTGAGGGGGACCAGGTCTGTCCCTGCCACTGGGCACGGAACAGTAGGACAAGCCTGCTCCTGCACACCCAGAAGGAGTCTGGGGCCCAAACCCAGCCCCATCTTCCAGGTTTTGTGCTACATTCAGCTGCCACTCCAATAACATGCCTGCCACATCACTATACTTATTTTTTTTTCTTAAAAGTAAAAAAATGTAGTGAATAAAACTGTAAAACCTCTCAGGAGGGCTTCAGACCTTGACCCTCTGTAAGTAAGAGCAGATGACCAATCCTCTCCCCACGTTTGAATGTGACCGCCATCATTTGCCCCCTATGTGATTCAGGGCACGTCCCTGAGCTTCTGCTTTAGTTCACTCCTTAGCGTCAGGGTGAAGGGAGAGATAAATCCCTGCAGGCAGAGTGCTCAGCATCGCCGGCAGGGCATGGAGAGCCCCAAGACTGGTAAGTGCCAGGATTAAGACCCCTCGGAACGGGCTCCCTCTTTGGGGTGATATACCGGGTATTCTGAGCAGGCTCCTCGGTGCATTCTTTATGTTAGTTAAGTCCAACTCACACACAATAAGGAAACTAAATACATCAGTGGCAAGTCCAGACAAGAAGGGCAGAGATTTGTGATTTCCGAGGTATCAGCTGAACACTGATAACTACACAAGTGAGAACAGGAGGAAGGGACTTCCTTCTTTTTCTTGAGAACTGGAAGTCAGGGAAGACCTCTCTGAAAAAGTGGCATTGAAGTCCCAGTGTGGAACAAGAGGACCCTTAGGTGGAGGAAAGGGTGAGGTGACAGATAGCTAGTTGGTGGGTAAAACAGATCTCTCGATTCCCATTTCAGTGTTTTCTTTATCGCCTCAAACTGCCTCTCTCAGTCTCTTCTTGGAATCACCAGGAAATATTGCTGAGAGAGTACTGACGCATCCAACTATAATAAGGATCACAGGGAACCACGTTCATTCATTAAAGAAACGCTGAATTACTGCCATGTGCAAGGTTCCCTGTCGCGTGTCTGAACACTCAGCATCTTCCAGCTAAACCATGTCCCTTTTGGGTCAAGGGCCTCCCTGTCAGACAGACCTGAAACCCCAGCATCATCTTTTACTCCTCCTCATCTCATTTCCCCCTCTTTCTGTTATCCTTACTCACTGAACATCTAGAATGTGGCAGCATCCTTTAACTTGGCTTCCTGTCTCTGGGGCTTGATACTGGACACTAGGAAGGTAATTGGAATTAAAATATAGGACAGAATCTTAGCTAAGTGTTTAAGACTCTATCTTGAATTCTCGTTTTTTGCTTATTTATTTATTAGATTTTTTAAAAATTTGAGAGAAAGCGAGAGAGCATGAGCTGCGGGGGGGTAGGGGGCAAGGAGAGGGAGAAGCAGACTCCCTGCTGAGCTGGGAGCCTGATGCAGAGATTGATCCCAGGACCCTGGGATCATGAACTGCACTGAAGGCAGACCTTAACGGACTGAGCCACTCAGGTGCCCTGTTTATTTCTAAATAATCAGCAAAAAGCACCTGGGATTCTATCACCTAGAAATAACCTATACCAACCACTACTAGCAATTTGTATATCTCTAGATACTTCACATGATTTTTTAAAAATGAAATGATGTCATATACAAAATTAAAATCCTTTATACATATACCATGAGCATTTTCATGAAAATATATTCACATTATTTTAATGGATGCATTATATGTATTATTGTATCACTATTGTTTTATTTAATCTTTCAATGATTTATCTTCATATTGCTACTAATGTTTTACTGTCATAAACATTATTATAGTAAATTATAAAATGCACAGATTTTGTACATTTCTTGGAGTGTTTTCATCAATAGAGTCTCACATAGGAAGTTGCTAGATCAGAAAGGTATTTAAGACTTTCGGTGAATATTGTCAGATTGCCCTCTGGAAATTTTATACCAATTTACACTCCCCAAACTAGCCTACATGCATGGCTTTTTTCCTACACTATCTCCTGCCTATTCTTTAATATCTTTGCCAATCTTCTAGGTGACAAATGATCTCATTATTGTGTTAATTTGTATTTCCTTGAATGCTAATGAAACTGAACATCTTTTGCATATGTTAGGCTGTTTATATTTTTTATTTTTTGAGTTGCCTATTCATATCCTATATTTATTGATTTGTCTGTATTAATTCTGTCACATATAAATTATAAATATTTTCCTACTTGATGATTTTTTGTGTTTATTGATTAGTGTAACAGAAACTTAAAATTTTGGTTTCACCAAAACTGTCACACCTTTATTTACAATTTCTGCCCTTAGTCTTTTCTTGGAAAGGCTTTTCCTATTTCCATACTAGCAAATATTCATCATATTTTATTGTTTTCAAAGTTCCATTTATTATATTAAAATCTGCTAGATATTAAATTTATGTTAGTAGAAGGCATAAGACAAAAAAGTATGTGTATGGCTTAATTTGCTATAGTTGGTTGATAAATCCATCATCTCCCCACTGGTCTGAAATGCTGATAGTATCACTCACTAAACTCACACCTATGTCATCTACTGAGGATCTCTGAGGTGGGGCTGTTAGAAGCAAAGCCACAGGGAGGTCCTGGTATAAAGCAAATGATAAGGGCAGTAATGGGAAAGAAAGGAAGGGGATTAAGGCAAGGCATCTTGCATTAATGTATAAATAAATACAGGAAAATCTTGTCTCCTCTTTGAAATGTAAATAACAGGAGGTCAAGTGTAACAATTTTTTTGAGCCAGGTAACTGGCGGAAAGTGCCATGCACAAAACTGTGAAAAGCAGAAGTTGGCTGTGAAGTAGAAGATGATTATTTGATCATAAAGATTTTGACCTTGTGGTCCCATGGAGCCTCTATGTGATGGTGTGTGTGTGTGTGTGTGTGTGTGTGTGCGCGCGTGTGCATGTGAGAGAGAAGGCGAGAAGGAGAGGAAGAGGGTGAGGGAGACAGAGTAGATTAAACCAAAATTCAGCTAACTTTTATTGAGCATCTCCTGTATTTCAGAGGCAATACGGCAATTTCCAGGATGGTTTGTCAGCCCTTGAGAGATGTTGCTCCCTTACTCAGAGAAGTAAAGCAATAGCCAGCGCCACCATGGAGTCTGAGAAATGGTGCATCAGTTGCTCCCGAGCCCTCCCCTCCTGCCCAGCCTTAGAGTCTCATTATCTCAAGTCCCTGAATCACCCTCCACCTGGTGTGAGAGAAGAGGTGGAATCCCCAACCCGTCAGCCTGCAGGGAAGGTAGGGAGAACCGTAGGGAAACCGGTAGGGGAAGACGCTTCCGCCGGATGGGAACTCGGGCTGTTTCCTTGAAACTTCTTCCAGGCCTACTGCTAGTCCAAGCAGGGGCCAGGGGAAAGGGGCAGGAGAAAGTGAGAGCCCCAGTACTCCCCACCACACAGCCTGGCCTCCATCCCACAGCTCACTTCCAGCTGTTCTTTCAGAGGCTGGGGTGCAGCCAGAGAAACTCAGGGCGGTCACAGTCTTGGGCATGAGAATGCTGCCTTCCACAAAGGTGGATGTCACAAGTAGAAGAGGAGTTCCTAGTGGCCCAATTGGGAGCGTCAGACCTCTGTTCTATGGGAACACGTGAGCTGGAGTGCTTCCGGGTCAATGAAATGTCAGTGGAGATTCATGATGCATTAAGAAGAATTTCATGGTCTGTTGTCATATGCAACTGTGTTTCCATGGACAGGGTGTCCATGTTCCAAGTCACTGACTTGAGAATAAACATTAGGGCTGAGGCTCCTGGAAATTGGAAATGGGCTGTACTAAGTTTTCCAATCAAGTAGATGAAATAAAAAAAATCCATTATTGGATACATTGCAAACTTCCATGCTTTGTAGAGACATTTGTAAAGACATTTTTTTAGGTAAGAATTTTCCAAATACTTGCTTCAAATCAAAGATTCTTTAAGTTGAACACTAGTCATTAGTGGGAATCTGGTTATTAAAGATAAAAGCTTTATAAATATTTAAAATATACCTTAGCATACCCTATACTACTTGATCCCAGAGCAACCCTGCAAGAGATGATTTTCCCCATTTTCTAGATGAAAGTCAAGACTGGGATGGACCAACCCACTTGACTGATACTATGGTTCAGAGCAGACCCGGGACTCAAGTGAGGACCTTGCATTCCATCTCCAGTCTCCTCCTTTCTACTCCACCAGCAATGCTACGGGTTTTGAAGCTCTGCTTTTTGAGAACGCATTTATTTTTTTTAAGATTTTATTTATTTATTTGAGTGAGAGAGAGAGAGCACACCGGCAGAGGAAGGAGAGACGCAAGCTCCCCTGCTGAGCAGGGAGCCCACGGATGTGGGCCTGGACCCCAGGACCCTGAGATCATGATCTGAGTCAAAGGCAGGTGATTAACCAACTGAGCTGCTCAGGTGCCCTAAGACCACATTTTTGTTTTTGTTTTTGTTTTTGATAAGCATACATTTGTTTCAGGACTCAGAGTGATTTATTTTGTTTGTTTGACATGCAGGCATGTGTCACATATTCCCAAATGTGAATTTACATTGTGTGATCGGAAGTCCATGACGGGTTTAGTGAAGTGATCACACAGGCACAACCACTTTCTGATAAATTTAACAATTTAATGTCCTGGGAATATGAATATGCCAGGATGGCAAAGCTTAGCAGACACCCATTTAACACCTAATCCGTTAAAGCGGAACAGAGTACTGTACTCTTAGATTAAAGCCCGTTGTGTTATTTTGTGTCTATGGACACTTTAGGAACTATTTGTGATGTGCGGTAAATATAAGGAAAGATAGTCCAACATTTGTGGAAGATGTTTTAACATTTTTTTATAAAAACGACTCCCCTCAACATAAATAGCATTAATTAGAGTTTCTTTTCAAGTTGCTACATTATAACTACATTAATTTTACATTGCTATATTAGTAGTTTTACCATTACTGTATTACTTTTACCATTAATTTAACCTCTGCCTCTGAAAGATTTGTAAGGAAAGCTACTCTCTAGTTTTGCTAAGGGAGATGATAAATAAAGGTACTATTTATGATACCAGCTTTCAGATGAAATCGGAGAGGATAGGGACAAGGAGAGTTAAAAATGGGTGTAAGAGGAAAGACACTAAAGATGATATAAAAACTTGTGGGAAATCCAGAGAAGGAATGAAGAGCTCTCCCTACTCTTGCCCAAGTATGAGAAACCTACAGGGGTGCAGCGCGCTGAGCTGAGGTGACGCAGAGCGAGCGGGGCTGGAGAGTGCAAGCCTTGCCGATTCCTTGTTCTAGTCCTTCTCCGTGTACCATGTCCCCTGTGGTCTGCAACCGGGACTGACTGAGTGGGTAGGTGTCCAGGTGCCAGACTGGTCCACACAGCCAAGGGAGTTTGTAGGAATAAAACATTTTCTCTCAGGACACAGAATCTCATTTTCTGGAACTGTCTGTTAGGACAGGTCAGCCGTTGCAAAGTTGTCTCTCCTGCAAAAATTTGTTTTTAAAAATCATGATGACCTTTTCCTCACTGCAATTTGCATGATCTTACCAGAGATGGAAGTTCTTTTTTAAATGTTTGTATTTTTACAGGAAAAAAAAAAAGAAGAGCTTGAAAGAATAGGGCTAAATCTCTCACCTTCCCAGGAGCTTAAACTCCCCAAGTTCTGACATCAGTGGCTCCCCATCTCTTTGGTGGATGGGCCCCTTAACTGTAGGCAGGCAGGAACCACTCTTGAGCTCTGAATTAACATCTTCCTACTCTGCCTTACTCTCCAAAGAATGCTAGAATTGTACATCAGGACAGAGTTGAATATTTGAGGACACACATATGAGATTTTAAAATTCTTAAGTTTTTGAAATATACATCAAATAATATGAAAGAAAACAAACAGTATTTGCCTTCTCATGTTTCCTTTTTCATGAGCAACATCCAAAAAATCCTTTTGGCCTGTATCCAAGCATGACAAATCAGTAGTGTACCATATGAGGAGAAATAAGGCATTTAAATTTAAGCTGATTAAAAATTCAGCATTTACGTGCAAATGAGCATAAATTTACATTTACGCATTTTATTTATGTTTTAGTTATATATTACATTTGTTAATGGAAACTGTCTATGTGGTGAATATTGCCAAATAATACCCACTTTTAGGATTACAATGAGGAAAGTGGATTTAAGTTTTATTTATATGTGAGAATGGTTTTATTGTTTTCGCTTTCAGTGAAATGTTAGACTCTGAAAATCCAATAAAAGTAAAACATTTTTATTTTGGTAACATTACATATTAAGATATTTGTTTATTTGGGGCTGAAAAATTAGTATAATTAATATGAGTACTGATTAAAAGAGCCTCACTATTTATAAGTGAACAAAGATGCATATTCATGTTGGTTTCTCATATGGCTTAAATATTGTCATTTTAATACTACACACATGTATAGCATCCTACATATATTTTTTAATGTAATTGATTGGATTTTGCACCTGAGACTTTTCTTACCATAAGGCCCAAATCAGGGAGATAAAGTTATAAGACTAAGGAGCCCCAGTGGGAAAGGAAATAAAAAATATTATCTCACATTCAACTAATTCAGACCCTTCCTCATAACTTTTTGTTTTTTAGGTCTTTGGGAAATTTATGAAAACATAGACTTGAATCCTTCATAATCTATGAATATAATATCCTTAATTTTCTACTTTATTTTATAGAAAATCAAAGAAGCACATTGAACAAAGTCCACAAACTCAACATTTGAGAAGGCATTAGGGAGAAAGCATTATGACATATTGTCTTCAGTTCTCCCTAAAAAGAACCAAAGAACTGAGACCAAGCATTCCTTTAAAGACATGAGTATGATTCATTTGCCAAGAGACATTACAACATATATCTACTTACTATTTTTTTCTCTTTCTAAGCTGAACTGACATGGAAGTAGTTCCAAAAATATTCCAGAAATGGGTATGGCGTGGGGGCACCTGAGTGGCTCATTTGGCTAAGTGTCCTCTTGATTTCGGCTCAGGTCCTGATCTCAGGGTCGTGGGATGGAGCCCTGCCTCAGGCTCTGTGCTGAGAGTGGAGCCTGCTTAGGATTCTCTTTCTCCTTCTCCCTCTGCCCCTCCCCTCCACACCCTCCCCTCCACCTGTCATGTACTCTCTCTTTCAAAAAAAGTGAGAGAAAGAAATGGTTATGGCTTTTTATTGAAAACATAAATTTCTCCTCTGAGTGTTGGTATTTGCTCATTTTCTTTATCACAACTAATGGCCACCTCTTTCTATAGTAACCGTCCCTCACCTGTCACAATCGGTTGTCAACGCTAGCTGTTGTTCCATGTTCCCAATAGACCGACTTCCCTGATGTGTCTCCTTCACTGGCCAGGTTGTTTTGCGTTTGTATGTCTTCCTTACTTAAAGATGTTAGCCTCCCTTGTGGCGCTTGGGTGGTGCAGTCAGTAGAGCCACCAACCCCCGGTTTTGGCTCAGGTTGTGATCTCTGTGGGTCGTGAGATGGGAGTCCCGAGTTGGGCTCTGTGCTGAGCACAGTCTGCTTGGGACTCTCTCTCCCTCTGATTCTCTGCCCCTCCTCCCTCTCTGTTCTCTCTCTCTCTAAAATAAATAAATCTTTAAAAAAAAAGAAAAAGAAAAAAGATGTTAGCCTGACGGAGGGTGGGGGGCAGGGTGGGTATTGAAAAATGGTGTTCCTACCATGACTGTGGTAACTTCCTTCCCTCTGTTACTTCCCAACCACAGGGCCATTGCTGGGCACCATGTCCACCCACGCCTTGGACTCAGGAATAAATGTAGAAGAGTCCAGTTTGGTTCAGCAGACAGAGCTGTGGTAGGTGTTGGCGTGCAAAGTGAACAGATAATCTTTGTAGTCTCAAGGAGCTCGTGCTTCAATAATCTGGCTCAAATTATCCTTCAGCGTCATCCTACCCACTTTGCTTGCTCCTTTTTTGTTCGTCATCTGTGCAAGCTCTTCTACGTCCTGGCCTTGCTTCACACCTTTCTTCACTTTGCTCTTTAATCCTGGTACTAGCTCTCTTTTTAATTGTGGCCAACACCCCATTCCGAAGTGTTTTGGAGTACAGCCTCCAATTTAAGTCTCCAGAAAGACTTCCTGAGCTAAGTAAAAGACATTCTAAACATTTAACTCTTTTTATTTTTCTAAATTACTAGATCATGAGCAGCAATAAAAGCACCATAGTATCTGAAGTGTTAATCTGGGGGCAACAGGAACCCCTTAGTTTCTTGAGTAATTTTAAATTTCTATGTAATTGGTGATATATGTTCCTAGCTATCTTTAAAAAAATCAAAACAATAATCATATTTGAAAAAACTTAGGGAGAAAACCTAATGGCTTATGGTAGATTTGTACATCTGAAGAATTATTTTGGATGAAATATTAAAATGGAGGCTTGGAAAGATCATAGAATACTCATATTCTTACCTAAATAAAAATAAAGGTGCGTTTTCTTGCTCCTATCCTCAACAACAGCAAGAATTTATAGATTTATATAGATTTCTAAGAAAGTGGGACAGTCAGATCTATGAAAATAGAAGTAAAGAACATGGAAAATGTTGCAAAACAAAAGTATTTCTCTAGATCATTCAGATTATTTAAGACAATAATTTCATTTCTCAGAAACACACATACTCTGGCCTGGTTATCTTAGGAGACTCTCCCTCTTTCCCTTTCTTGAGATCAGGTAGGACTCCCTCCTCCCCCCTCCACTGCACTGTAGCTGTACTTCCCAGACCCTAGAGAAACTAAATTCTGGTGGTTGAATAAATGACCACTTTGAGCATCTCTGAAAGTAGCCTAAACCTTATCACTTCTAATTAAACAAACAAAATCCTCCCACATTTCACTGATTCATAGTTTTTCTGTTCTTTCCTCCCCTTATTCTTGCTATAATACTATTATGTCTATTGTTCATTTTAAACATGCAGTATTTCCATTACATTTAGATTAAATAAGCTTCTCACAATCTGGTCTTGAAACTTAACTACTATCTATTATAGTATGTTATGAAGAAATAGGTTTCAACACAAACAAGTGACTTGCTGTAATACAGGTCATTTTATGCTGGAAAATGTTTCTATAACACAGATACTCATATGTGGGGTTTTGTACTCAGGTTCAGTAATTTATAGTTGCACTCAGAATGTTGCTTTTTAGGATCTTTTAAAATTGAGAGATCATATTATTACCTAATTGGTAGTAAGCCACTTCATCTTCAGCATATGAAGGATGTAGCTGTTACCCGTGTAGCTTGTAAATAGATTCTGATTAGTCCATGATTAATTGGTTGAATTCAATATTACCATGTCAAGCAAGTGGCCCGATACTTCTGGTTTTTAAAAAAAAAATCCCCAACTGGCTGGACTGCATGGCAACGGGCCTGCTAAATTTCAGTCATGTTGGTTATACTGTATCAGCTTATCCTCCTTTCCCAAAGCTACATCCTGACAACTCACTCACTGCGGCTGTTTGCCTTCCAGCATCTTTTTCAGGGTGCCCTTTACCTCCGTGTTCCTCAGGGTATAGATCAGGGGGTTGAGCAGGGGAATTACAAGACTATAAAACACAGAGACCACTTTGTTGGACTTCCACGAATCCCCTGCTTTAGGTTGCTGCAGGTACATGAAAAACAGTGTCCCGTAGAAGATGATGACCACAGTGAGATGGGAGGCGCAGGTGGAAAAGGCTTTGCACCTGCCTTCGGAAGACTGGATCTTTATAATGGAAGAGAGGATGCAAATGTAGGAGATAAGGACCGTCAGGAGGGATCCAGTGAGGTTCACTGCTGAGAAGATCAAGAGCTGCTTTTCTTTGTTGCCAGTGTCAGAGCAGGAGAGGGCCAGGAGAGGGGGGTCAGCACAGTAGAAGTGGTGGATGATGTTGGAGTCGCAGAAGGACAACTGGAACGTCAGAACTGTTTGTATGACAGAATTCAGGAAGCCGTAGGTGTAGACTCCTATCACCAACTCCTTGCAGACCCGCTGAGTCATAATGGCTGTGTAGATCAGAGGGTTGCAGATAGCCATGTAGCGGTCATAGGCCATTGTGGCCAAGAGGAAGCATTCGGTGGTGGCAAAAGCACTGGAGAAGTACAGCTGGGCAAAGCAGCCTGAAAAGGAGATGGTTTTTTTCTTCACCAATAAATTCTGCAGCATCTTGGGCCCAATCGAAGATGAGTAACAAACATCAATGAATGCCAGGTGGCTGAGGAAATAGTACATGGGGGTGTGGAGCTTCAAATCCACCTTGATGAGCAGGATCATGCCAAGGTTTCCTACCAAGGTGATGAGATAAATTACCAGGAACACCACAAAGAGGGGAAGCTGGAGCTCTGGACGGTCTGTGAATCCCATAAGGACAAATTCTGTCACTGTGGTCCGATTGCTTCTTGCCATTTTTTTCTCTCTCTTGTTGGAAAAAGAAGAAATATGGCTTCAAAATGATTAGACTGAAAATAAAACTTCTTACCTCCTTGTTCCAGTACCAGATGACAGAAATTTGGCTTCACAATCCCGATGGTTAAAGACTGTCATTAGCGATGGGGCTTTATTCTGCCAAAACAGGCTCAGAGAAGTTGGAGCCCATTCATTTTCTCTTTTGATAGAGACTGACCGATTGACCTCCAAGTAAGTTGCACCAAGTTACATGCCCAAAAATACTGTACGAGAATGCTGGTTTTCCCACAAACCCAAATCTTATCAAATTTTAAACCTTTGCCACCATGATGGTGAATATTTGGGCAACTTGCGTCATCTTGATTTTTAAAAATGATGAGTAGGAGTTATAGCATTTTTTCAAACAATTATTTGCATGTGTATTTCCTTTTCACGACTGCTCAGTTTGGTCCCTTTGCTAATTTTCCTGTTAGGTTGTGGGTCTTCTAAGCATTTTATTTACAGGGTCTCTTTGTTTATTAAGGAAATCAGCCATTTGTTTGATACGTATATTACAAATTATTTCTTAGTTTGTCACTCCACATTGGTGTGGTATTTTTTTCTTTGTGCCACACAGTAAATTTTAAAGGGTTTGGTGTCAATTTCGTCAATATATTTTTGAATTCTGATCTTTGTGACATAGTTAGATAAGCTGTTCTTGATTAAAAATTATTTTAAAAATTATCTCTTGCTCTCTTCTAGGCCTTACCGGATTTAATTTTTCATTACAATCTTTGCTGTATCGGGAGTTTAATTTTGATGTAAAGAATGAAGTAATCAAGTCTTTTCACTTATTTACCCAAATAGCTAACCAGATGTTCTAATGCCATTTGTTGGTGAAACAATTTTCTAGCTGATTTTGTTGATTTAAAACTCTACCCTTATTATAGAGTAAAACATTTATAAGTACTTGGGTTGATTTCTGATTCATTTTCTTTGTAGTCTCTTTTAGAACAAGGACCAAACATTTAAATACAATACTATAGAATTGATTTTAGTATCTGGTAACAAAATTTCTGGCTATTCTCACATGTATATTTTCTAGATGAACTTTGGCATTATTTTATCAAGTTCCCAAAAAAATAAAAATAATCCTGTTTTCACTTAGAATGCTACTGTTTTGAATTGATATGTAAATTTGCTGAGAATTGACAGCTTTATGATAAAAACTTCTATAAGTAAGGTATGTATGCCATTTGACAATGACTTTCCTAAACAGAGTTTTAAAGTTTTCTTTAAACTTTACAGATAAACATCCTATAGATTTCTTTGAAGTCTATTTACAAATGTTGTATCTTTTGGTAAAGGAAGCTTTTTTTTTTCATTTTGTGGGTTTTTAGGGACTTTCTATATATAGAAAAGCTACTGTTTTTTGTAAATTAATTTTATAACTATCCTCTCTACTGTAGTTTCCTATTATTTATTTATTTATTTATTTTTCTATCATTTAAAAATAGTTCTTAGTCAATTCTTTTGGGTTTTTCAAATACAGATTCATATAATATAAAAATGATATGAACTTGTTCCCTCACTTCTGTATAGGATCTCTTGTTCCTTTCTCTTTTCAACTTGTATTGGCTAGTCCTTCCTGATTAATATTAAAAATAGTGACAAAGGTGGCATTGTTTACCCTTCTTTTTTTTTTTCCTAAGATTTTATTTATTTACTTGACAGAGTGAGAAAGCACAGCAGGGGGAACAAAATAGGCAGAGGGAGGAGCAGACTCCCCACGGAGCAGGGAGCCCAGTGCAATGCAGGGGCTTAATCCCAGGACACTGGGATCAAATTTTTACCTTTCAACCTTTTAAAGAAGGTTTTGAAGCATCAAAAGCACATGGGCACTCTCAGACACATAGACCTACAGAATAGCCTGTACAATATAACTGATGTTTGAGAAAGACTTTAAAGAACTACACATATTCGGTGTGGTTAAACTAGAGGCTCCCTAGAAGCAAGCCTGCCTTTGACAATGGCAGGACCCACGGCAAGAATAACAAATGGGGGCCTACATATCTATGCCTCAGTAAATAAAAGTTAAAACTAAAGATAACAAATCAATATGTTCTAGCTCTCCTCCTCAACAAATATACCTTTATAATAACCTGGAGGGCAGAATCCTAGGTGTTCCATGCTGGATGAGGTGGTGTGAGAACCTGCCTCTAGCCCACAACTGTGGCTGCATGTGTGTGAACTTGCCAGCCCACATGTATGTATCTGTCCACACCCCTGCAAAGAGCGATCCCTTGGCTTCTCTTAAACCCTAAGTATGTGAATACTAGCATTGTGGTTTACTCTTATAATGGTGATCTGGGAAAGACACTTGTCAACTCTGAGGGTCATCTGGGCAAGGAATTTAAGGGTCTTGGTACCTAGAAGATGGTCTAGAAAGGAAGGATAGGATGAATGGAGGTGGGGGGTGGCACATCTCTTTGGCCTTGTCCCATGGAGTGTGGTGCAGTAGGAAGAGGCCTAGAATTGCCCTGAAGAATGTGGCCAAGGCAGGGTCCCTTTTGTTTGGCTCTAAGGGTAGTGCTGCCTTTAAGTAAATGCACCTCTGGGCTAGATAATTGAGGGTCTCATCCATTTTGAGGAGTTTGGTCTGTACTCTAGAGGGAGCAGGCAGCCTTTGAAATGAACTGGGATGGTCATGGAAGATGGTAAGAACCTCAAAAAGTGAAAGATGGATTCAAGGAGAATATTTTAGTAAGGGATAGGTTGAGCAAAGAGTTGAGTCAGAGCAGCTCAGAGCACATTTAGGGGACTGCGAGCATCCTTTCTGTTAAGAGCTAGTACACCTGAAAGAGATGAATGAGAAACAAACTGGTTGGGGGTGGGGTTGCCATATTGTGTAGAACTTCCCATGTCAGGGAGATTTTAATAACTCGATCAGTAGTGAATCTGGACCCATTAAACATCAGAGCAGTAGAATGACTTGACCAGAGTTAAGCTTTCAGGGAGTTACTCTGGGAGCATGTGTAGGGTGAATGGAAGTGAGGGAGAGAGCCATCAGTAGGGACACCAGCTAGGATGTTAGGGCGAAGAGATACCCCAAAGGCAGAGTATGTGTCACTTGGCAATTGACTGAGGTTCAAGTTTTAAGTCTAAGAGACCAGGATAATGGTAACCTGCGAATTGATAGTTCAAGTAAATTTTACCTTGTCTCTCTTTCCTAAGGATCTGACACAATTTAAATACACACACACACACACACACACACACACACACACACACGTAAGCACCAATAAATTGAGGACATAATGAGGGGAAGAAACAGAAGCAAATTTCCCACTGTATTTGTAACAAGTCACTGTGAGGTAATGCTTTTAGTAGAAACAGAAAGTCTGGGCTAGGAGTGGAATAAAAGGGAAGGGTGTTGAATTCAGTCTGAGGGGATGGTGGATGGTTACCACACAGGCACAGCTAGCAATATTGATTTGGGAGCCATTAATGGATGGAAGATGGTAAAAGTTGTGGGAATCCAGGAGACTGATCAGGGACAGAGAAATAGGTAACAGCAAGGGTTCAAGGACAGATCTTTGGGAATATTATATCTTTAAGGTCTGGGGAGAGGAGCAGTTGTCTGAGGTGCTGGAAGATGTCCATGCTAGCTCATATCAGGAAATGGTAAGGAACCTTTTAAATATGAACCTTTCTAATACTCCTGGGTTACTTATGATAGACGTAGACTATTTTTCTGTGGTCTTATTTCTTTCAATAATAACTTAAAGCAAAATCAAACATTGAGATCTTCAGGAGTTGCACATAAGCAATCTTACTCAGTAAAATGTTTGTTGTTCTAGATTCTGTGCCATCTAAGGGCAAGAAGATGTGCTTTCATATTTATTTCTAGAATGGGTTAAGACTCCCTGCCTCCATTGAAAGTATAATGGTTCTCACTTTATCTGTGATGCAGAACAAGTTGGTAACTCTAGAAAGACCCCAAAAGCCAATGGACTGACACTAGCTGCATTTATCAGCTCTTGCATGACAGAATATTTTTCCTATGTTAGTGATTATTGACATAATTGCACATTTGTCTGCTCAGGTTCTAAGACATAGTTAATGTATCCTAATTTCTAGATTTTTAAAAATTTCTATGAATGAATAAATGAAATATTTATTCGTCATTTATCTTATGGAAATGTTTTTTTTGCATTCAAAAATCTTCTATTTGAATGCTATTTCTTAAAAGTTTTCAACCCAGTATGGACTCTGGTTGTCTTCATGGGCAATTAAGTTTGAGGCTTACTGATAATATTAGTGCTTAGTCTATTAGTTCTTAGAATATAACTAACCATTCAAATAACTATTAGTTCTTAGAATATAACTTAGACTATAACTAGACCTGATGATAAATTCCAGGAAAAACAAAATAACAAATTTCTCATAATAAATATTTGATTTGTAATTTTCTACCGAAGAGAAAACTCATGGTCCCTTTAAAAAATAAAATACTGAGCATTCAAATTGATGACTCTCAAACTTAGTGATAATAATCAGTGATAATTTAAATACTCCTAATGTGCCCAGATTCATTCATTCTACTTTATACATTATTTTATTTAATGCATAATTATCATTTCCCCCATTTTCTCAATGAGGAAACTGAGACACAGAAATATTCAGTAGTTTTTGCCAAACTCACAAAGTAGAGAAAGTAGATGAGCCAGGAATTGAAACCAGGTAGGATGATTCTAGAGCCCTCAACCTAAACTATATTGCCTCCCCATTATGGTTCCTTTATGATAGGATTTTTGTATATATACCAAAATCTATTTATTTGCAAATTCAGATTCCTATGAGAAAATTTAAAGTGAATTCAGTGATATTTTTCCTTAGTTTATTCGGGTACTTTAAAATTTATTGTGTTTAATACATTCAGTGTTTGGTAGTTCAGAGTATTGGTTTGTGTTTTACCATTCACTGTTTGAACAATTCAAACAATTCTGTTGAATAACCTAAGAAATCTTCCTAACCTCTGAGAAGGGAGGGGCACATGAACTACTTTGAGAATCTGGTAAAAACGAAGTATCTATTTCTGGGAAAGTTTCACTCACTCAACATTCTGCATGTGATCTCAGAGGTTTTGTGAGTTTATCAGGCCTGTGCTATGGTTTTCTAAGAGAATAACACACTGACAAAAAGTCCCAGCTTTTCCAGATAAGAGGCAATCATTCCTTCCCCATCTGTTTCTCTGATGGAAGCAAAGCATACCTGTGCTAATGCCCTGTCCTCTTCACAGTCCCAGACCTGAAACCATTCTTTTGACTGCCTTGTAATTTTTACCATAGCAGTCTTGGAAATGAATAAAACTTACCAAGCACCTATCAGGCAGTCAGTCAGGATTCTCCAACGTTCTGGAAGCGTCCACTTTGAGTATTTCCAGTGAGACAAACAGACGTCTTCGTGTCTGACTGGAAGACTTGGTTTCTGTGTTCCATACCAACAGACCTGCGAGTATTTATAAAACGTAATGAGTCTGTTATCTCTTGTTATTTCAGAGCTTCCTGGGTACCAAGGGAACAGTATATACAGAGTTTCTAGGAGATATTTTACATTTGATTTAAACCACCCTTGGGGATAAAATCCCTGCATCATCCTGGTGACTAATGATGGCTTGCATTCTGATGCTTTGGTGCATGTACTCAGGATGCCTCTCAAGTCCAGAACATTTGGTGTGCTATTGGAACTGTCTTCTTGCCCTTAGCAGGGCATATGCAGGGGGTGGCCTTGAAATTGTGGCTGAGGTGGGTGCCTCAGGGAATGTTTTATAGGGGACAGTGTAAGGTTATGCAAAGATTATGTGCCTAGGATGCACATATGGGGCATTTTTGTTTGCAAAGAAAAACAAATATGCTTGGCTAGCATATTTATGACAACAGACAATGAAAGAGAGAAGCAGTCTTCATTTCTCCTCTGGCTGTATATTTCCTATTGAATCAAATTAAGGAGTAAAGTCATAGTCAAAGCCAGGTCAGCACCTAAATGTTCTAATGGTTCCATAGGCTTCCTTCCCTTTCTCCCTTCCCCATTCCCTTCCAGACTGAAATTGGGCCAATCAGTATACCCGATGTGGCCGAGGTAGTTCTCCAGCTTCTGGAGCCTGGCCCTCTAGGCCATTAGTTGAAATGAGGTGTCCCATCCCATAAAGTATGGATGCAAAGAACACTGCCCTCAACATTGGCCTTCAAAGCCAGGGAGCTAAGGTGAGAATGGTCTCACTGGAAGGTGCATTTTCTGTCTCAGCATTTCCCAAGTTCATTCATTCACACCACAGAGGAGGAAGTGGGAAGTGAAATGTTTCTCAGATCCAGAGACATGGTTCCAGTGGCCTTTCCTAGTCAACTTTGCCAATTTAAGTAACTTGTAGCAGGTAAATGTAGGACATTTCATTCTGCTTGGAGGAGAGAATTTCTAGGCCATAGATGGCATCGAGTGAAATGTAGGTTTGATTTGCTGAGTTGAAGAAGTCCATGGCTTTGCAAATGCCATATCTGATTGCAAGCAGGTTACCCTGACATTAAGCAACAGGAGTTCTATTTTGCAAGTCCCTAAGACTACAGGCCTATCATGAGGGCTGGAGTAAGGGACAGAGGCAGAGAGTCAGCTCAACGACTGCCCTTCCTGTCACATCTCGCATCTAGTCCCGGGTCAAATGATAGTCAACATGCCTTTTATCAAGAATTGGTTTTTCTATAGAATTCTCATTCTCAAATGAGCCAGTTATAGGAATTAAATATCTGGAGGAGGGGAGAGGTGGGGGGACAGCTAGGCCTCCTAAAGGCTTTTCTTGCAGAAAGCAGGTGACACTTAACATCTTGTCTGAGTAAGTGCCCAGCAGGGGGAAGGTGAGGAGAGAAACTGATACCAACAAAGCTGAGGGAAACTAGCCATGGCACTTTGGGGCCAGAACTTACACTGTGCCCCAGTCCTCGGCACAACTGGGAAAGAAGTTCTAGATCTAGGAGTATCAGGAGTCACCAGTGAGATTCCGAAGGGGAAGGTATTTTGAAGAATCCCTGGGTCATGAGATTTAATTGCAATTTTTAGGAAGGACTTGAGTTGAAGAAAGGTACACAAATGGTTCACTCATTTAGCTGGGGACAAACTTTAAGAGCGAGCATTCTCTGGGGTGGTGACTAGTAGTAAAAGTGTCAGAGGCATAGCTCAAAACCGCTAATACTTTGTTCTCCCACAAGCAGGAACTCATACAAGTGTGATGATTCCTTCGCTGAACTGTGAGTTGGTGGGTGCTCTGAATTACCATGTTTGCCTAGGAGTAGCTGTTGCATTTGGTTTGAGGCTTAATTATACATTTAGATTTTCCTTGGTGGAAAGTCCCCATATTAATAGTGCAGAGTAAGTAAAGCAACTGGGAATGTTCACTTATAATTCTGTCCTAATGTTACCAAAATTTAAAGAGGCCTGGAAGAAAGGTGGGTGTTATCATCTGAGTGGAAAAGCTCAACCTCCCGAGTAAAGAAAGGCTTCTTCACTCTTGTATTTACTCTTTGTATTTGTGAGTCATATGCTCATGCTGTGACTTCCCATGAAACAGTTTCGCTGTCTAGCTTAAGGAAGGCCTCTTTATTGATCTGAGAAAAGAGATAATTTGGGCTGTGATTATACTGGGGGCATTGCAATTCAGATGCCTGATTGATGGCATCTGTCCATGACTGATTTGACATCAACATACTGACCTGGAGGATTTGTTCAGTAACATGCTGTAAGAGAAAATTATTTTGCAGTAAAATGATTCACCTAGTACTTGGAAAGTAAAATTAATTTGATATGTATTTTCCTTCAGACAGCAAAGCCTGAAGATGAGATTAACTCAGGATTTTTGCTGTTTTCTACGTAAGGTCCAAATACACAAGGTATGTTACACAACCTGACAAGTGAATGCCTTCTGTATTTACCACCCAAAGACCCTCACAGAAGGCAACAGAGAAAAAGGAGCAGTATAAAGAAAATTTTTATTTGTGAAAACAGTAAACAACTACTAAACAAAATTTCTAATATGGACGGTCACTCTAGTTTTATGTGAAACATTTTGATTTCCTGCATTTGATAATTATTTCTGTAATTCATAGTATCCCAGTTTCTAAGGCCATGTGACCTCAGCTCAACTTAATTATTAACAGCAAGAACTGCTTTCCTTTGAAGTACATTCAACAGTCTTTTTCTTTGGCTCTGTCTCTGGGAAACTGCTTCCCTAAGAATGCTTGAGGCGAGTGACAGGGGATTCAGCATGCTCATGCTCATGGTCCCCTGGTCCAAGTCAGGACAAAACCTGAGACAGTTTGTTTTGGAATTTCAGACAAGGAAGTTGGTTGGACCCAGGAACGAGAAATGGAAAATGTAGCTAAAAAAAGGTTTCAGTGGGGAGAATCATTGGGACTAAAGCCAGGTTGAGGGAGATGAAAACAGTCCTAATAACACTAGGGATCTTTACAGAGACATAACAACAAAAAAGTTGATCGTCCGTTGAGCAAAATCCTTAATATCCAAGAGCTATAGTCTGTGGGGCTATGTAAGACAAGAGATGGATGAGGGTCCAGTCAGCAAGCAGCAGTAGAGAGACTACCTTTACATGGGCCCTTGAGCTCAAGGGAGTCCTTTCCAGCAAGTTATTTTGAATTTCTTTAGACACCATGACTGCACAGTTCATAAGGTGACCAATGGACATGGATTTGCCATAGCATACTCTGGCCAGGAGACAATCATCCCTGGTGAGCTGAGCAGGTAAGAAATGAATCTGTATAAAGGTGCCCATGGTAACAATGGTTGTTCCCTGTAACAGGAGACCGTGCAGTATGGCAGAGGGAAAGACAGCGCCCCCTGCAGACTAAAATATGCATGAGACAAAGGAAATTCCAACCAAATTGAGGTATCAGAATCGTGTCCTGTTTCCATACCAGGATGATGACATTCAATGCTAAGAAAAACACAAAGAGGGCCCTCTGATGTTCTTGATCTTCTGGGAACTCATGAAGGAGGTGTTTGGGTCTGGTGCACTGAATTTCTTCAGTCATTTTTGTTGTTGTTGTTCTTGAATTTTTTCTTCTGGAGGAAGATGGGGAATGAGAAAATAGCACACATTGAGGAAAACAATGAATAAACAGAGGGACAGAGTAGATGTAAACAGCCTTCCTTTGTACACACTGTTAGTGTGTTCAAACAACACTAAACATGATTTTTTAAACAATGACATTTGCTCCTATGGCTCTTCTCTTTAAGTCCTATTTTCTCTCACTCCTTCCTTGAATTACACCACTACAGGCATACATTCTGATAACACTCCACCTACACTAGAGACCAACTGTAGCAACTGATTTATGAAGAATAAAAATGTCTGGGTAAAAGGATGCTCTAAAATTTTCAATAGAATGAATTCTGATGCTATATCATGATTTGATTGTAATCTAATAAGATATTAAAATATCAGACACCCAACTTAGTAAGTGAAAAAAGTCACACACCAAGTTATACCATCATAAAATTTCAAATCCTAAAAACTTTCCAGAGAGAGAGAGAAAGAGAGAAAGAGAGATTTTTAAAACGGTATTAGAAAGCACCAACGTACCTCACAACAGCTATGCTCAAATCCGGAAGACAATACGTTGGCTCAAAATGCTCATTTAAAGTATTTCTTTCCAGCCAAGAATTCTATAACTAGCCAAATCATTACTCAGTTGTGAAAGATAAAAGAAATATTTTTAAACTTAGGAAGATATTAAGGTACAACTGGCATGGACACTGTTGACATCTTCATATGACTTAAACCATAGTGTAAGATGAATAAAGATGAATGAATCAGATAGTAAGATGTTGGTATTTGGTACTCCAGGTATATCCTGCTCCCCCATGGATGGACACTCAAAGAGCTCACTGTATATTCGTTGCTAGACTGAACCCTCACGTCCTTGTCTTTCCTACTCCTTTCAATACCAATTTGCTTGAAATCTAGATCCTACCCTTCCTGGAATCTTTCTCATCTCTCACTTAGTCAACATGTGTATGTTTGCCAGAATGCGGCTCATGTGGGAGATTATTTTCAAGCCTGTGTTGATTCCTGAATGAAACCCATTCCAGATGGCCCCTCCCAGTGGTGGGGCAAGCTTCAGATTCAGACAGTACTTACCAGTCATCCATAAAGCTCTTAAGAGATTTTTAGAATTTTTATTAAAAATGCCAGATTTGTTTAATTTCAAAGAGGCAGGGAGTTTTAGGTCTTCAAGTGGGAGAAGATGAATTTCTCTAGTATTTGTAATTTCTGACTGAATACATATAGTTAAGAATGTACACACACACACACACACACACACACACACACACACACACACACACACACAGAGAGTTAAGAATTAATGACATCCCCTGCTGCTCTAATGCCCCCACTACTGGGGGGAAGTGCCATGCCTTGCAGATGTTTTACCTTGAGCTGCTAGGGAGACAGAGATAGGCAGAGACAGTCTCATCAACCAGGTCTCTGGGGCTAGTCTTCAGTTCTGCACCTTAGCTTCAGTTCCAAATATAGGAGATGTGAATCCCTGAACTAATCCTCAGACTCAGTGTGGTCTCTGAAATTGACTATGAGCAAAGTCTGCCCTGCTCCCCAAGGAGTCATTAAAACAAACTATCTACTCTGCGCCAACTAATCCAAACCCAAAGTCTAGTTTCAGGAAAACAACTTCCACAACAGAGGCAAGTAATTGTTCTAATGAGCTTGCAAATGTCTTTGCTTATAATTACAATAAGGTAAGTAAGCCTTGGCTTCAGAGCCACCATACTAGTAGGACTGAATAATAATGATAATAAAAACTAAGAGTAGCATCATAGTAGTAGGAGCAGTAAATTAATTCTAGTGCAAACATTCTTCCCTCCTGTGCTAGTGGAAAACAGTGAGTCACAGAAGCATCTGTTACAGCTGGAGCAGTGAGGGGGCCAGGGTTCCAGAAGCAAAACAATGCCCATTTGATTTTTTTTAGAGAGAGTGAGAGGGAGGGACAGAGGGAGAGAGAGAATCCCACCCATGCAGGGCTTGATCTCAGGACCCCAAGATCATGACCTGAGCTGCAATTAAGAGTCCACCACTCAACGGACTGAGCCACCCAGGCACCCCACAGTGCCCATTTTAAATTAGGTTACTTGTGGGGCACCTTGCTGGCTCAGTCAGTAGCTTACAACTCTTGATCTCAGGGTTGTAAGTTTGAGACCCACACTGAGTGTAGAGATTACTTAAAAATAAAATCTTTTAAAAAATTGAGTTATTTGTATTGAATTGTAAGTACTCTTTATAATTTGCTACAAGGTCCTAATCAGATAGGACATGCAAATATTTTCTCCTATTCTGTGTGTTGTTTCTTCACTGATTGATAGTTTCCTTTGAAGCACAAAAGTTTCAACTTTAATGGAGCAAATTTACCTGTATTTTCTTGTGTTGCTTAGGTTTTTCATATCATATCTAAGTATCTATTACTAAATACAACATCATAAAAACTGGAAGGAGTGGAATGTATATGAGTGTATTAATGTGAATGGTGGAGGTGTGCAGAATGTCAGTTAATGACTATATAAAAACTTTGGACCAAAAAAAAAAATGGTATGAACTATAGAAATACAAATTTTAACTGCCAAGTTATTTAATTTAGCCTTGGTTAAAGTTAGAGTTACAATCGGAGGGCTCACATCAATAGCTGCAAATCTGAAAGATTAAGAAACTGCATTTTTAAGTAACAATAGACTGAGATGAAAATGAACCGAATTCACCATATCTTGTTGTACAGATATGAGTAAAATGTTGAAAAAATATTTTTCACATATATATAATTAAAGGAACTAAAGATCTATTTTGAGGGGGTGAGATTTATACCTCTTACTTAGCTAGAATAAAGTTGAGATGCTTACTTTTAATAAACTTGCCTGTGAGAGTCTACCTTAGCTCTACTTGTTTATTGCTATGTATCTTTCAAACTTGATACTTCCTTGTCAGCTGTGAGAAATTACTAATATTTGTTTTACCTTTGCAGAATATTGCACTAAATTTATTCTGTTTTGATAGCTAACCCTTCATTATTCTGGTCTGACCTTGTTATAATTAACTCAACCAATAGTATCTGCAGTAATTCTCAGAGTGGGGGGAAAAATCAGTTTTTCTCCTTGTAACAATTATGTTCAAATTAAATAAATAGGGAAAATAGCAGTAAAGTTTCTGGTCATTAATTCCAATGTGGGGGTAGGATCCTCCCCAGAACCACCAAGTAATTCTCTGGACATTGACTGAGTGTCATACAATTCAGCTCAGTTCTGACATATCTACCCGGAGATAACATCAGATCCTACAGGTTAAGGCCACAGTTCCACAACCCCCTCCCCCACCATCACCTAACTTGAGCTGCCAATCTCAAACCCAGGTATCACCTGTGAGTCTGACCCACCAGCTATGGAGTAGCGGTGCCTACAACTCCTGTACTTCAGACAACAGTCACAAATCCAGGTTGTTCAACCTGTACTTCTGGCTGAATGGCTCAACGTTATAGGTTCCCACAACCCCTACCTCAGATTTCATTAATTTGCTACAGCAGCTCCCAGAACTCAGAGAAACATTTTTCATCTTCGATTACTGATTTATTATGTAAGGATATAACTCAGGAACCGCCAGAAGGAAGAGATGCACAGGGCATCGAGAAAAGGCGGGGAGTTCCCATGCTCTCTGAGCAAGACATTCTCCCCAAATCTCCATGAGTTCACCAGCCTGGAGGCTCTCCCAGCCCCTCCCTTTGGAGTTTTATGGAAGCTTCATTACCTGGGCCTGCTTGTTTACAGTAGCTGATTCAAGACCCAGCCTCTCTCTCCTCCCCAGAAGTCAGGGGGTGGACTTGGAAGTTCCACCCCTCTAATCACATGGTTGTTTCTCCTCCACCCCAACACAGAGCCCATCTCAAAGTGCAATCCCAAGTCACCTCATTAACACAACAGAAGGCTCCTTGGTTGCTCTCACTGTTTAGGACTAAGTCTGAAGGTTTTAAGAGCTCTGTGCTAGAAACCAAGACTAAGACCAAACATATATTTCTTATTATGCATCACAATATCACAAGCAAAACACAGATGGAAATCCTAATTTTTCTTGAGGAAAGTATGTTATTTACAGACACTAGGGTATCTCAAACGTGAACTATTTTAAAGAATCAAAAGTGGTTCCCTGCTGGAAGTCGGAATT
This sequence comes from Ailurus styani, assembly GCA_002007465.1. Classification (NCBI taxonomy): domain Eukaryota; kingdom Metazoa; phylum Chordata; class Mammalia; order Carnivora; family Ailuridae; genus Ailurus; species Ailurus styani. The sequence goes on along the minus strand of LNAC01000157.1, from coordinate 218 downwards.
TAGATTTGTGAAAAACTGATCAGTGGGCTATTGTTTTCTTTATGAACCACTTTAACTGAGGGCATGTAATTATTTGCTAGTGCAAAAAATGAATCATATTAAACCCTTTTATTTTATTAATTAATTAATTAATTAATTAACTTTTATTCTTTGCCCGAGGGGTACAGGTCTGTGAATCATCAGGCTTACACCTTTCATAGCATTCACCAAAGCACAAA
>LNAC01000156.1:3362943-3456491 GCA_002007465.1 Ailurus styani | reverse complement strand
ATGGGATTTTATCATTTTATTAATGTCAACATCACTTCACAATATAAAATAAAAATTCTTAGCAAAAAATAGAAGCAAACTTCCTTAATAAGTATTATTCACCAATACTTCTGTAGCCAGTGCAATAAAACCCAATATTTAAAAATTCATTTCCATGGACTGGAAAGAAGGAAAAAAGTATTATTATTTGCAGCTGCTATAATTGCAAAAGTAGACAATATAATAAAGTTATATTTTCAGTCATCTTTTAGAACTAATACATGAATTTAGGAAATTGTTGGATGCAGATTGAAATACAAAACACAATTACCATTTCCATATTCCATCAAAAACTTTAAAATATGTATTTTTAAATGCCATTTAAAATGGCACGAGAATGTCAAATCTCTAGCAGTAAATCTAATCAAAGACAACCAAGGCCTATAGTCACAACACTATAAAACACAATGGGAAAAATTAAATAAACCCTAGATGAAAGGGGCGATGCATCCTGGCACACTGGAAGAATCACTACAGTAAATATGTTGATTTTATTTAAATTTAACCATATATTTATGGTTATTCTAATCAAATACCAGAAGTTTTTAAAATGGGAATTGATAAACTGATTCTCAAAATATATATGGTAGTACAAAATGACAGTAAAAGCCAAGGCAGACTTAAATAAGAATGGAATCAAATGGTATCAGCAGATAATACTTATTTATAGAGCTAGAGTTACCTATGACATTGTGGTATTGGTATAAGAACAGAGCAGAACAGAGACCAGAAACAGACTTACATATGTATGATTTCCTAATTCATGAAAAAGAGAACACTCCCTGGACCTTGGGGAAAGGATGAATTTTTCATTACATTGTACTGTCGATGGATACCCAAATGGGGAAAAAAAAAGAATTTTGATTTCCACCTCATGACTGGCATACATCAATTTAGGACAAATTAAAAAGTTCTCTGCGAAAGTGGAAACAGTCACGTTGCTAGAAGAAAACAGTACAGTATCTTCGGGAGGCTGGAATAAGATAAAGAATTCTCCCATAAGACATAGAAAGCTAAAGCCATAAAACAGATCTCTAGCAAACCATCCTTAGTCGGAAGACATAACTAAGAGAATGAAAAGACAAACCTTGGGATGGATATAAAATATCCTACAAAGAGTACACACAGCACCTATAATGCTCCATGAGATCAATGAGAAACATGTGTTAACACAAACATTAAAGGCAGTAAATACAAGTGAGAATATCCAAGTAACCTGTAGATGCATGAAAGATGGTCAACACTATCAGCCATCTGAGAAATTAAAATTCAAGCCATAATGAGGTTTCATTAACCAGTCACCTAATGTCTAAAATTGCAAACTAGGGCGCCTGGGTGGCTCAGTGGGTTAAAGCCTCTGCTTTCGGCTCAGGTCATGATCTCAGCGTCCTGGGATCGAGGCCCGCATCGGGCTTCCTGCTCAGCGGGGAGCCTGCTTCCTCCTCTCTCTCTCTCTCTGCCTGCCTCTGCCTACTTGTGATCTCTCTCTCTGTGTCAAATGAATAAATAAAATATTAAAAAAAATAATAAAAATAAAATAAAATAAAATTGANCTGCCTGCCTCTGCCTACTTGTGATCTCTCTCTCTGTGTCAAATGAATAAATAAAATATTAAAAAAAATAATAAAAATAAAATAAAATAAAATTGAAAACTAATGACAATATCAAGCATTGGTGATTTAATGGAGTTACCGGACTCTATATATACGAGCAGAAAGAGTGAAAATCACACAACTGCTGGGAAAAACTGTTAGCAGTATCTACAGAGCCTACCACATGCCTACGTTTTCCCAGCCACTCCACCCTAGTCTGTACCTACAGAAATGTGCACATATGTGCACCAAAACACACAGGCAGGTGTACTGTCTTAACATTCAAAAAAGGATAGTCTTCATATTCAGTAACATTTTTATGTTCAAAAATGGAGAAATCTCAAGGTCAATCTAAAACTAAATGGATAAGTAGGATTGCCCTATAACTATATGGTGGAATAGAGTGACAATGGCTGTCAAAAAAACAAAAACAAAACACAAAAAAACACAAAAAAACAACACCATAAAAAGGAAATTCACATATATAACGCTCAGTGAAGGAAGGCAGACCCAAGGGAGTAATAAAGTCTGACTCCATTTATGTAAAGTATAATATCAAGCAAAGCTCATTCGTGGGTGGTGGGCTTTGGGACAGCGATTGCGTTGGGAGTATACAGTTACAAAAAGAGACACGAGGTTTTGTTGTATTTAAAGATCTGCATTTAGTCTTTGGCTGTAAAAATTATTTCAAAAATACAAACCAAAATTGTATTTCTGTTTTTATTTATTTATTTTAAAGATTTATTGAATCATTCACTCAAGACTTGTGCACCTTTTTGTACATGTTTACCTTTGTATAATAATTACTTCAAAACATCGTCACCCTCAGGTAGCTTTCTAAGGTTAGGATCAAGTTTGAAGCCAAAAGTGCCAGACTCTGAATATTTTACCCTTTGTCTTTATTGTTGTGACTAATCAAGTCACTTAGTCTCCAAACCTGTATCTCATCTGTACAGAGGTTGTGGCAAATAATATTCATATCATAGAACCATTGTCAGGATAAAATTAAGGACTATGTTTAATGTGCAGAACATTTAACACAGTGCCTGACCCCAAATATACCCAAAAAATGTTCAGTGGAATTGTCCATTGCTATTAGCTGATTATGACAGCACGTGGCATGTGGTAAGCACTCAGTGCTAACAGCCATCATGACAATAATAGTACTCACAAAACTAACATAGCCGTCATTTTAGCCCAATGTCCATCATATATTATGGACTCTCTAAAGAGTTTCTATGTGAATATTCAGGGATGACACTAACATTCTGAAGGCAAGCAGGCTGACTTCTTGGTCCTGAAGCTGGCGACTGTACCAAATCGGGTTCTCCTGGAGATGGTGTAGAAGAAGAGAGGACAGCTCCCTGGCACTTATCCCTGAAGTATGGGGACCATGTTGGTAATAACTAAAAGTTGCAATTAGAGGAACTTCCTCACTGTGCCTCTGGGTACCATCACCCTGGTTTCACTACAAGAGTCTTCAGCCATTTTCAATCTGCCTCATTAGACAGTTAGCGGCATATGCATCCTGTGGAGATATTTGGAAAATAAGCTTTGTGAAAAGAGGTCCTCCTTCTCCCTCCCAACCTTTCCCACTCTGCAAGTATCTGTTCTGCAGATGCTGGGGACACCAAAGAGTGCTTAGGGACAGAGCATCCCACACCTGCACCAGCCCACTGCATTGCTCTCCCTCCACTGATGTGCGAGCAAAATCCACGAACGGATTTTGTCATGCCCCGAATTATTTAGCTTTTATGGGGTCTCCTCACTTTCCGGCCACCTGACCAGACATCTGGCTTATCTAAGACCACAAATCCTCCAGTTAACACGACCACGTTATTCCTGTGTGGAAGAGACATCAGGGAATCCCACCTACTACCTTCACGGCCTTGGGAGAGCCACTCGACCTAACTTGGTTTACTGTCCTGGAAAATGGGAAAATTAAAAACTGTTATCTGGCCAGCTTTGCGGGTTGAATGAAAGCTAGAGTCCACCATCAACTTTGCCTTTCAATTTCCTCAACATTTGGACCCGAGGGATTTCCTCTGCCAGAGCATCGCCCCCATCCAGCCACACCAGACTCCAAGATACTTCCCCAGATAAACTCTCCAGCATTTATCCCCCAGGTCTTTGGTCAACAAATGACACCCCTCCCCACACCCCATGGGCTCTTTCCTTCTGGATGTGCCCATGGGGACAACATACCACGTTCTAGGGCGAGCTTCCTACCCCAGTTAGAATTCACCCCAGCTGAGTCCAGTGCTTCAAAAGCTGGCATGACTCTCCATCCTGCTCCAGGGCCATTTAGCAATGACTGCAGACACTTTTGGTGGCAACTACTGGGACACGTTACCTTGTGGGTTAAGGACAGTGCTAATGCCAGCATCCTATAGCATGTAGGGCAGTCCCCCATAGAAGGAATGATCCAGCCCAAAATGTCAGTTGTCCTGAGGCCAAGGAGCCCCATATGAATCTGTCGGCTGAGATTTATTCAGAGACTGAGTTCTGGCCCCCATCCCACCCCCTCTCCCAAGAGCAGCTTCCTGTGAATCCTTCTCTACCATGACTAGTGAGTTCCCAAGGAGGGAAGGGACTTTAAGTGGGTATAACTAACATTTTGGTGGAAATAGAAGGCTTGCTGAGCCTTCTTTTCTTCTTGGAAATAGAAGGCCAGTGGCCTATTTTCCAACTGGACTCATCTGCCCGGCTTATTAAGGAGGTGTAGACTATGTTGCCACCAACAAAGTATTATGGGATGTTCAATGCAACAATTAGGCTGATTGGCATTCGCTGACATCAGACAGCGAAAGGGCCTAAGGAACATTTCACCCATCACTCATCCTATCATTAGGAGAACTTGAAAGCCAGGGGTCATTTCGAACCATTTTAAGCATCTACCTTTTAGCCCTTCAGACTGATGTTATATTTGGCCTTTTGTGAAGAGAAAACCCTATGATGAGTGATCACTGTAGCTTTTATGGACCTTTGAAAGCATCCTGATGGAGTCGAAGCTTTGAAATCCCACAAATGAGTCTGCAAAGTGTCTCTGCTTTCCATTTTTCTCTTACGTTTTCTGCTTCGCCTGTGAAAGGCCATCCGAAAGGGCAATGAGGACCACTGATCTCTGGCACGGGACCCTAAACTTGTATCTTTCGCCCGTCCTTGGGGATGTGGGACTTGGTCGTATCTCAACAAATGGTATGACTTTCAAAGGAAAAGCAAGTCTTGGGCCTGAAGACACTTACCTGTGAGAGACCGGCATTTTTGCTGTGGCGTAAGTGGGGCTCCTGGCGTGAATGTTAGCCTGCTCAAAGGTGTACACGGAAGGCTTGGAAGTCTCCACGTCACACACCCATTTGTTTCCAAATAAACACGTGGAAGCACCAAGCTCACGAGTTATTCCTTCAATAGTAGAACCTCTCGCTGATTTATCCTGCCATGGCTGTTCCCGCCTGGGAACAATGCTGTTCCCCAGATGACGTGTAGCAATGTCCAGAGATGTTTCTGGTTGCCACAGCTGAGGGGGAGGATGTCAGCGGTGGGGGGCAGAGGCCCGGAGTCTTGCTGAGCACCCTGCAGTCACAGGACGGTCTCAGGACCAAGGTTACCTGGGTACATAGGTCAGTAGTGCTGTGTCCGGGGAAGCTTGTCCTTCAGCCCCTTCTGTGGTCTGGCCCTTGAGAGGGTCTCCCGTTCACCCCGGGCCCCCTCACGTGTCCTTCGATGCTCTCCGTCTGTTTGTAATGTCTGAAACATGAGGTGTGGGGATTCCACCAGCACGGGGGAGTCGTGTCCGCGCTCCGCACAGCTGAACCCGCAGGTGCTCCGGGGCTAGCTGCGACGAGGGAACGGGAGAAGGGAGCACGGCGTGTGCCCCCCACGGCCTGGGGAAGGGCCCTGCTGCCAGCGTGTGTCCCTCCCTCCGGCTGGAGCCAAGCGTCTCCTCTCTGAGACGATCCTCCTCAGCCCAGCGTCCTGCCCCTCCGCCTGCCCTCCCTTGCCTGGGGTCCCCCGCTGTTTGGTCTCTGCCACCCCGCGCTGCCACCTACCCCCCACCGCGTGCGCCTTCCCGCCGGGCCCCCGCGCATCTCCAAGGCAGGCCCGGGCCTTCACTGTCGCAGTGTCCGCAGCGCAGCTGCCGTGCCTGGCCCCGAAGCGGCTCCGAGGACCTGAGGGTGTTGAGTGGACGAACGCCGAGGCAGCGAGTCCACTGTCCCCGTGCTGGGCCGGGGGTGGGGGATCGGCCCCCAGGATCCCCGGACGCGGGGGACAGTGACGCCGGCTCCTTCGCGGGCACCGCCAGGCCCTCGGCGCCCTCCTCCCCCGCGGCGGCTGCAGAACCCTCGTGGGGCGCGGCCACTGAGCCGCGGGGCTGCCGTGGACGGGAGCTGGGGTTGTGAGAACAGAAATAGGCCGTTCTGCGGACGCACAAGAATAAGAGAAACAGGGCAAGATGAGAAAGATGTGAGGTGTAAGCCGGCCTTTCTAAGCCATTTCTTCACGTTTCCTAGAGAAGTCAGGAGAGAGACGGGAGAGGAATCGGTGTTTTAGGACTTGAGGCAGAGGCTCAAGGCCGGGGCAGGCGGCTCCCTGCCTCTGCCCTTGGGCCCAGGGGAGGCCAAGTGCTCGCCGGCCCAGGTAGCCTGTGGGAAGCGGAGGGAGAAGCCAGGGTGAGGAGTTAGCGCCTGGCGGGGCACACGGTGGGCCTGGGAAAGGCTCCGGCCTTGCGCCCGGTGGGAGCGGCCCTGTGCCAGGCCCNGCCCGGCTCCGGACGCGGCAGGGGAGGCCGGCCGAGCAGCCTTGGCCTCCAACCAGAGCCCGGGAAGACGGGGCCCGGGGAGGGCCTCACAGGCAACTGTTCACTAAAGAGCCGAACAGATCCGGCCGCAGGTTTCACTCCCCTGTGGAACAAGCCCCCACATACGGTTGGTGAAAGCCTTCAAGTAAACCTTTCAGACAGAGAAAAACGTTTCTGAATTGACAAAATCCAGAAGGCGGTTAACTAGAGACGTGGCTCCACCGCTGGCAGCGGGCCCTTGACTCCCCGCAGGAAGAGATTCGTGGGGAAGTCGGGACGCTTCCGTGGACCAGCGGAGAAGGGGTGTTTTCCCTCAATACCAGGACCCTGTCCACACTGGGGGAAGAGCCTTCCTGGGAGTCTGGGAGCTCGTCAAGGGGAGTGTTGGAAGCCAGACCAAACAGGTTGGGTCATTCCTAGGACGCGATGTCGTGTGTGGGCTAATGTAGTGACAACATTTATTCTGATTTTCCAACCAGTTCGGAGCCCTTCACAGGATTCACCAGCCCCACAGACCAAAGAGTTTATGGAATCATGATCCACCGGCCCAAAGTATTTTTGCTGTGGTATATTTAATTTTTTTAAATCTGTATCAGTTGTTGGAAAATGGAAGATTTCACATAGAAATCCATAGTTTTCCATTCTTCAAAGCAAAAACCCTGAAGATGTGGCTACACTGGATTTTCTCTTCCTCATGACTCTTGGCAGTTTCCGCCTCACTCTCCATAGCGGATCTTTCTTTGGGAGTCCTGAGGCCTCTGACTGCTACCTCATGGCTTTATGATTATCTCGAATGGATGACTTGGGAGGGCTTTAGACTTGGCTTGAGTCTGACTTGCCTGGGTCACACTCTTGCAATGGCCCCTTGGTCCAATCAAGCCCCACCACGGTCCTCACTCACAGAGCCCACAGCATCTCTGACCTGTTCAGAAGGGATCTCCAGACACCAATACCCCTTAATTAATAGGATCATCAGAGTGTCTGAATAGATCACTCTTTCTCAGTTGTACTTTATAATATTGTCTCAGGGACATGGTATGCTGTCTTGACATCAGCAAGTTTGGGCACACTGTGGGATATTTTCCCTGTGAATGTCAGGTCGACCATCAGCCCAGAACTTAGACCAGGGCCTGACCATATATGTTTTGTAGAATAAATGAATAATCGAACACCCACAATTTATTGAGCACCTATTCTTTACTGACTCTTTCTCATATATTATCTCAATTAAGCTTTACAACAATCTAGCCATGTAGGTGTCTTTGTCTCAGAGCACACAGAGGGCACCTGAAGTTCAAGAGCTTAGATCACTTTCTGAGTTCTCACTGCTAGCTTTCCAAAACCAAAGCACTTTAGGGGTCCCTGGGTGGCTCAGTCGGTTAAGCGTCCAACTCTTGATTTTGCACCCACCCCCCATGCTGGGCCCCATGCTGCGTGTGGAGCCTGCTAAAGATTCTCTCTCTCTCCCTCTGCTCCCCCTGCCCTGCTCGCACAAGCTCTCCCTCTCTCTTAAAAAAAAAAAAAAAGCACTGCAGATGAAGGGATACTTGATTGCTTGAGTGGATGATGAATCAGCAACTGCGTGAAGGAATGTTTGAAACACCCAGTTCCCAGGCATCCCATCAGGGTCAGACATAGTGCTTCTCAACCCAGGCTGCACATTCACTTGACTGTAGATATTTAGAAACATCCATCCCTAGGCTCGGCCCCAGAGACTCTGACTGAACTCAGGGGAGGAGCGGGCATTAGGATTTTTAAAAGCTCCCCAATGATATTAATGGAAACCCACTTGAAGAGCCACTTAGTTAGGGAGAAGGACATTCTTCATTGGATCTAATTGCTTGATGAAGAGATGAAAGCTCTGGGTTCATGCTGCATATTTACAGAGGCCAAGAATGTGTGTCTGTAGCAATCATGGCTGGGGATTCCCGCCTCCCAGCAAGTTCGGACCACGCTGCAGTTAAAGCAAAGCAGCTGGTGAAGTATCTTCTGCTCCAGCATTAGGATAAGGCCTGGGCAGAGCAACGGGCCTGATTCTGCGAGGGGGAGAGAAGACCCCAGGGGTTAGAAGACCCCAGGGCCCTACCTACAACAGGCAGGAGGGAGTCAGCAGGCTGGAGTAGAGGAGAGGCCCGAAAGAAGCCAGGAACACCTTGCCCTTCAAACTGACAGTCCCTAAATATTTGTTTACCATGTATTTAATAGGGGCTTGGAGTGACTGGTTTGCAATTAATGCAAAATGTGGGCATAACAATGTGTTTATTTGGTTGAACCTTTTATTGCTGTGACAGAGTTTGGTAAGAAGAAAAATCATTTAATAGAAAATGTGAGTTTTCATTTTGATTTTTGTTTTCAATCGCTTTGATTTCCAGCTGTGGCAGGCAAGACACCAAATTATATTAGTTGGCTCTGTGACTATTGAGAGCCCATTATGTATTATTGCTTACAGACCCAAAACAGACTGTTTCGGCCGCTAAGGCAGGCCCTTTTTGAAGGACAAATCTTTAAAAGGCAGTGAACTCTGCCCTCTAGTGGAGAAAAGTTTACTTGCAGAGACTCACACAAAACAAATCTTGGAGATGAGCCTTGTTCACAACCACCACCTCTGATGAGAAAGGGAGTTAGGGGCTTAGTCTCACCTCAGAGCATCTTGGAGGGCTCCCTATGGGTCTTATCTGTGCTGTGTTCTATCCTAAATAGCTTTCAGAGAAAAGAACAAAACAGACAAGACCCTGGTTTTCAGGCAACTTATATTCTACTTGGAGAGGAGAGACAGTGAACAATTTTTTTTAATCCATATTAAAAATGGGCAAAGGATATAAACAGACATTTTTTTTCAAAGGAGACATACAGTCAGAAGGTGCCTGAAAAGGTGCTCCACATCACTCATCATCAGGGAGATGCAGATCAAACCGCAATGAGACATCACCTCGCACCTGTTCGGATGGCTAGCATCACAAAGACAAATGGTAACAAGGGTTGGGGAGGATGCGGAGTTACGGAAATCCTCCTGTTCTGTTGGCAGGAATATAATCTGGTGCAGTCACTGGAAAACAGCATGGAGGTTCCCCAAGAAATTAAAATGAGAGCTATCACATGATCCAGAAATCCCACTGCTGGGTATATATGCAAAGGAAACGAAATCTCTATTTCAAAGAGATATTGCACCCCAGTGTTCATGGCAGCATTATTCACAGTAACCAAGGTACGGAGACAACCTAAGTGTTCCTTGTGGAGGAACGGATAAAGAAAACGTGGGGTATAAGCATACAGTGGAATATTATTCAGCCTTACAAAAGAAGGAAATCCTGTCATTTGCAAGACATAGAAGTAGAGACCCCACGTTAAGTGAAATAAGTCAGACAGAGAAAGACAAATACTGCATGGTGTCCCTTATATGTGGAATCGGAAAAAAAAACCCTCAGAAACATAGGCCAGAAAAGGGGTCGCCAGGTTCTAGGGGTTGGGGGAGATAGATTGGTAAAAGGATAAAAAGTTGCAGTTGTAAGAGGAGTAAGTCCTAAGGACCTAATGTATAACATTGTGACTGTAGTTGATAACACGGTATTATATAATCGAAACTGGCTAGGAGAGTAGAACTTACAAATTTTCACTCCCCAAAATACATATGTAGAGTAATCGATGTGATAATCAAATTGAAGAAAGACATTCTTTCACACTGTATCTTCATTTCGAATCATCATATTGTACACATTAAAACTTTACAATCTTGTCAATTACACCTTCATGAAGCTGAAAAAAAATCCATATGATCGTCAGTGTTGGCAGAGAATAATCACAGGGGACAGAAGATGACTTTGGGGGCCACCTGGGTGGCTCAGTCATTAAGCGTCTGCCTTCGGCTCAGGTTATGATCTCAGGGTCCTGGGATCGAGCCCCGCATCGGGCTTCCTGCTAGGCAGGAAGCCTGCTTCTCCCTCTCCCACTCCCCCTGCCTGTGTTCCCTCTCTGTCAAATAAATAAATAAAATCTTTAAAAAAAAAAAAAGACAAAGAAAAGATGACTTTGGGGTGGTCAAGGAGGATTCTCAGGGAAGGTGAAGCTAAGCTGGAATCTGAATGGCAGACGAGAGACCATATAAAGGCCCCGCCTTCTAGGCCAAGGCCCTGAGGTGGGGATGGTTTGGGTTTGTTCTGTGGGGCTGGAGCACAGAGAGGAAGGGGAGGGAAAGAGGCAGAAGGGTCACAGCACTGAGCCAGGACCAGGTCATGGAGGACCCACAGGGCCAGGATGAGGAGCTTTATTCCAGCTAACAGGTAAAGTCACTTGAGGATCTTAAGGAGGAAGGTACACCATCGACCGGTCCCAGGAGACCCATAACCAATGTTGTGGCTGGACTAGCACTTGTGGTTCTTATTACGATTGCAAGAAACTCTCTGCAATAATCCTCAGGAAACTTTGAAAAAAAGAAGTTTGCCGCTTACAGGTCCTGGAAAGCACAGGGTCCACCGGGGGCCACACAGCACGGGCAGAGAGAAAGCACCCGCACAGGGCCAAGGGTGCTGCTTTCCTTGGGGTCAAGGGTGGGGCCTCAGGGTTTCAGGGCTCACTCTTCATTGGTGAATTTAAAACATAAGACTGGGAACTTAAAACAAAGGGAGAGGGAAATGAAGCAAGTGGCCCAAGTGGTCAGGTATGGAAATCAACTAAGATCTAGCAAACAAAGGAGGGGGAGGGCTGGCTCTTCACCGAGACTGGCTGGCGGGTGTTTACTGGAGACAGCTATCATTGAAGTGAATGTCTGGTAATCATGCTTCTGCCCAGCACTTGCGTCACAAAGATGGAAACCCAGCCTTCGGGCGGCACCACAGGGCGGCCTTTAAGCTTGACTGTGCTCGGGAGAAGAGGTGGTAGGCGCTCACACGGGACAGGTGGGGAGAAGGGAGCATCTGCAGTGATCGATGATGGCGCTCACCTGAACGGGAGCGGGGCCATGAACACAATGAGCAACGGTCCCAGGTGGGATGTGTTGTGATGGAAGCACCTGCAGGACTGAGTGAGGGGATGAGCGCTGCCCAGTGAGGAAGGAGGAGGTTCGGAGGGTGAAGCGATGCCTGTTGGGGACTTGAGTGTGACGTCGACGGTGCCTCCATTCCCGCAGCTTCCATTCCTTTCCCTTGTTGGGGAAGCAGCTCTGAGGACGGAGACCCCAAACTCTGATTGATAGAAGAACGTATAGAAGGAGCAAAATGAAGGCTGACAAGGAACATCAGCTTACCAAATATTTTGCCAGATCAAGGAATATGTAGCTCCACCGAGGAACATTTACTGAGTAGCAAGCGTCTCATGGGAACCTCTCCGCCTGTCCCCAGTCGTGGGTACTGGTCGCATTTTCTCACCGAGGCCATGTCCCACAGCCTTGGGGACAGACTGTGGTGTTCACCCCAGGTCTGTCGTCTTGCAGAGCTGGACCACTTTCCTCTCCCTGGACAGAGGCGGGGATCAGAGGGGGAGCAGGCGGGGTTGACACGCGCCTCTCCTTCTGGTCCTCGGGGCTCGATCAGCTCTATCTCTGCAAGTGCACCCCTTCAGTTAGGCTCAAGTTCTCTTTGCCTTTTTGAATTCATTTGCCACATGCACCAGCAGGAACAGAGGCACACGTCCTAGTTTCTCAGACCACATGCTCAGGACACTCAGTAGCTCATAAAATCTAAATTAAGTATGTGTGTTATCGTGAGCCTTTTATTTTTCTTCTTCGGCTTCTTTTTTTAATGGAAATCAAGGAGGCACTGACGGCATTTCTGTAAGAGAGGAAGGAGTATTTTTTCTCTAACATTCCAGATGTGGAAATCTATTATCTTCCTATCCAGAATTGGTGCACACCATCATTTTTCACAGTGGTGACGTCCATTGCTTCAAGAGAGTCAAGACTTTATAGATTCCCAAGATTGTGCTTTTATTGCTTGATCTAGGCCTTGCCTCTCAAACCCCAAGCAAAGAACTGTGGCAGGGCAGACAGCAGCGGGGGTGATGAGAGTGGTTGGATCTAGCTACATCACGTTAGACAAGTCCCCAAGCCTCTGGGGTCTTTTTCCTCCAGCTACTAAATGGGAGTAGCCACTCCCACTCAACCACAGGGTGACATTTCTGCATAATTGGAAGAAAGCTCTCAACAGTGGGACGGCTGGGTCCATCGGGAAATCCCTATGCAGGAGAGAAAGGACACTCACTCTCCCATCTTGGTGGCCCTTCTGAGTTGTTTGGCTTTGGCAAGTTCCCTCTCTGCGTGGCAGATTCTTGATCTATAAATGGACATAAAAGAGAATACAGGGTGGTACAGGGGCGCCTGGGTGGGTGGTTCAGGTGGTTGAGTGTCTGCCTTCGGCTCAGGTCATGATCCCGGAGTCCTGGGATCCATCCCATGTCAGGCTCTGGACTCCACAGAGAGTCTCCTTCCTCCTCTGCCTACACCCCTCCCCCTGCTCCTGAGTGCTCCCTTGCTCGCTCTCTCCATCAAAGTAATAACATCTTTAAAAAGAGAGAGAGAATATGGTATAGCACGTGGCAGGGCACCCTCAGGCTTGCTTCTCTGTGTGCTTCCCACACTGCATAACAAATCATCACACACTTAGGAACTTCAAACAACACACGTTTATTTTGTCACGGCTTTATGGGTCAGGAGCTGGGGTGGCTGCAGTCAAGGGGCTGGGTGGTCTGTGTTCTCCTCCGGAGCCTCCTTACCCTCTTCCAAGCTCGCAGAGTCCTGGCAGGATTCAGGCTTTTGTGGGTGCAGGACTGAGGTCCCTGTTTTCTTGATGGTCACCAGCTCCCGCAGGCTTTCCCAAGACCTCCGTCATTTCAACAACACCCTGGGGTGTGGAGAGCTCCGCTCGGAGTTCCAAATACAGCCCGACCTTCGGGCAGACAGAGCTACAAGGCTCTTTTCTCTCCTGACGTCTTTCCTCCCGGGAAGATGCCCTGCGTCAGAGCACCAGGGGTGGGGTGGGGACCAGGGGTGGGGACCAGGGGTGGGGTGGGGACCAGGAGTGACAATCCTACCATCTGAGTGTGCAATATTTGCGTGTGGGGCGGTGGGTCCTGTGGCGGCTCCTGGTCTTGGCTAGGCCTTTGTCATGTGCCACCTTCACATGAGGGAGCTGGGATGGAAGCAAACTGGCACCAGCATCCGAGGGTCTCTGTGCCGGAGCACAGCTTGAGCACACAAGCGGCGCCCGGCTGGGAGAAGAGAGACCCCGTCCCCCAGATGTGCCCGCCTACAGTAGGGCTTCTGTGTCTGTGAGGAACTGATGGGACAGAGATGAACTTGAGACAGATTTCCCGGCTCTGAGCCCCTGACCTCCCTTTTCTTAGACCATTTTTTTTTCCTTGAAAAACATGCAATTGTAAATTCTGTCTCTGTGCCTTTGAGAAGCACGTCCTCTTAAAAGCCCTTTGCCAGTGTCACGCCCCGGGAACGTCTTTCTCGGGACCTGGAAACTTCCCTGTGCCATGTAACCCTCAGCGAAGATAGTGACCGGGGTTTAGGAGCCTAACTGAGTGGCCACCTCACTCCATGCTCTCACACTAGCTCCCGTCCTCACATAGCGGAAACCTTACTTTCCTTTGGACAAAACCAGTCAGCAAACAGACGGCCTAATGTCCTTTTTCCTAGCGTCAGCTCAGCTGAGCTCTGGTCTCTGTCCCCTTTGCAGCAGCGTGGAGGGAAGGCTAACTTGCTGTTCAACTTGACCCAGGGAAGTGCTTGCTCTGACACTTGGAATGATTGTTTTCTGTCTGATTCTTACCAGTTACAGTGTTGTTGTGCTGGGAACAGTGTCCACTGAGCTCCCTTCTGCAAGTCTCAGCCCCTCATCCAGCAGGCGTGCACTAGACTGAGGCAGCCCCAGGGTTAGATTCTCTCTCTACGTCCCTGGTGCCCACCCCAAAGCAGGCTCTCAGCACATGGCGGAGGAGCGGAGGGTAGGGAGCAGATATGAAGCCCTGAGCCGATGCGGAGCTCGATCCCAGGACCCTGAGATCATGACCTGGGCCGAAAGCAGAGGTTTTAACCCACTGAGCCACCCAGGCGCCCCGGGTTCGGGAGATTTAATGATGAGCGAAAGAGGCAAATCTCAGAGCAGGCTGGATCAGGTCAGGTCTGGTAAGAAATTTAACTTTCGCCTCAAGAGCGGTGGGGAACCACTGAAGGGTGTTAGACACACCACATTGGCATTTTTAAAAGATGACTCTGTGAAATGAGCTTCTTACAAATGCAAGGGCTGATTTTTTTTCCTATGGTGCTCTGAGCCCAATATCCACTTTGAATTACTCTGATTCATTTCTAATTATCGTCTCTTCATCCAAGACGACAGGCCGCTATGGGCCCTGTCGCCACAGATGACTAGAAAAAGGCATGAAGAAGAGAACATGTCCTGAAGCCTTTTCCATTTAATTTATTGGAAAGGTCCAATTAATTTATTGAAAAATATATTATTGGAAGGATTCAAGATAATATGAAACCAGAAAGCAAATATTGGCGTTTGACCTACAAGCCCAGGACTTAATGACGATCCTCCAACAACCAGTCAAGCAGTCTCACAGTAAAGGGGCTCAGAGTACCCTAGTGATCGAAATATGAGTGAAAACCACTCTCTGTTTTTCAACCGTATGCAAGTTTTTTTAAGGGGCAGGGTAGAGACAAGGACATTGGGGACAGGAAGCTCACAAATGCAACCCTCTGGGCCACCACGGCATCGCCCACCGATGGAGAAGCAACTGGAATGAGTGTGCCTTCGGGCTCGGTAGGGTCAGTATATGCCTCCCACAGACACTCAGGAGCATGGGTGGCCGTGGGGCCAGCACGGGGCTGGGGACAGGCCTCCTGGCCGCTGGCACCCAGGCCAGGAGGACGCACTGCGTGGCCTGGAGCAAATGAGGTGCTCTTTCGGCGTCTCAGTTCTCTTGGCTGTAAAATAAGGTAATTGAACAGCTGCTTTGAAGGGAAATTCTTGGTTCTAAAGGCAGTGATAGCCCTGTATCATAAGAAACGAGGACCTGGGTTCCATGTGGCCAAGACCACTGGGGCTTGGGAGCATCTTAGTTGACTCTTGGCACTTTCGGAAACACTAGCCAGCAGGTGCCACAGTCTGTGGTCATTCCATTGTCCTCCCAACCCGCCATCTGACACATGTCAGCACCTTTAATACACTCTCTAGGAAAAGCCTACTTATTTAACATAAAAGAGGGACAAGAAAAAAAGAAGTCGAAATGGTTTAGCCATGTGGTTTTTAAGAGCACAGACTGCTCCCAGACGCCCTGAGGTGGATTCCTGGCACCCTCTCCCCGCTGACCAGCTGTGTGTTGCTGGTAAGTTACACTCTGAACTTCCAGTTCATCAACAATAAATGGGAATAATATCTATTCCTATGTCATGCAGTTTTGAGGATTAAATGGCATAATGCCTATGCTTAGTTTAAAAAAAAAAAGACCGAGAGAGCAATAAGCAGGTGCCATAGAAAATTCCACTGCCCATGGGGACCTGCCAAGCACAGGAGCAAAGTTCTGTGATATGAGGGTCAGTGGGGGAGAAGGGGAGTATGTCCTTTAAAACCAACGACCTCGCACACTGTCTGTCTCCACTTTAGGTAAGCTAAATGTCTTTGCACTGATAGTATCTGAGTCTCTGCCTTTATTTTTTTTTCTGTGATCCAAGATTCAGCTTCACTGTTTATGCACCATGCCCAGTGCTCCATGGAATACGTGCCATATTGCATGGAGTCTCTGCCTTTAAAACAGTGTGTGGGCCGACTGGCCGGGAGCCCCTCAACTGGCAATTGTGTGCAACAAGCTTCCCTCTTGGGACTGTGGCATCCAACTGCCTTTGCCTGGTCAGTCAGCCTAAGGCCATTGTCAGCCAGCCAGACGTTCAGTGAACCACACTGCATCCCATGCAAGGCATTTGGCCAAATTCTTGGCACATAATGGTATCCATTAGTACAATTAATATCACTTAAAAATACACATGTAAGAAAAATATTACAAACTACATTTTGGTCGCCCTCGGAGCTATGTCAAGTCTCCTAGCAATCCACCTGCTCCGGGGGGCACCAGCACTGATCCAGCACCTGTCGGCTTGAGGGATGTGTGCTCTCTGGTGAGCACTGGTCTATATGGTGCAGCTTGTGCTAAACTTTCTGCTTCTCTTTGCTGTGCTACTTAAAGCATCATTGAATAGCAAGCATTTTTAAAGAACTTATCTATTTATTTGAGAGAGAGAGAGAGCATTAGAGAGAGAAAGAACACAACCAGGGGGTGGGGGGTAAAGAGAGAAACAGACTCCTTGCTGAGCAGTGAGCCCATTGTGGGACTCGATCCCAGGACCCTGGGATCATGACCTGGGATGAAGGCAGATGCTTCACCGACTGAGTCACCCACGTGTCCAAATAGCAAGCTTTTTTTTTTTCACAAGCTCGGTTCCTCCGTTGTGTATTATGTGCATGCACTCCCACGTTCCAGTTCGGAACACTGCAAACGCTGTACCCTGACGCTCTTCCGGTCTCGCCTCCAACCAGCACCTGCCCCAAGACCCCTCCTCTTGTGGCACAGCAGCCCTCATCAGTCCGTGGACATGGACCCCCACACCTGTGCCTTTGCACAGACCATTTCCTGTGACTGCACCCCGTCCTCCTCGTCCTCCATCTGCAAACCTCTGCATCTTCATTCACAACCCAGACAATACCTCACCCTTGCTGCGAACTCCCCCACCCCCAGCTGCCCTTGGTGTCATTGATCTTTTATGCCTCTTTGTCCCTAAAGCACTTTGCACATCATATCCGCTTCGATTATCTTTGGATCTAAGTTCATCCGTCTGTGTGAATAATGGGACAGTAAGGAGGAAGCACTAATATTTACAGACTCCCGCAAGAGGCAAGAATGTCAGCAATACTTTACATGTGCAAAGATTCTAGAAATGTGCATGAGCAGGGGATGGCAGTGGAGGGAATTTAGAAAGGGTCCTTGCAAAGCATAGCAGTCCTAGCCCTGCAGATGGAGCCTGATTTACCTGGGGTGGGACACAGAGGGGTGGGGTCAGGGAAAGGATTACTATTTGTCTGTCTTTTACAGCATTGTAGGAGTATAGAGCTGGTGCTTTCCTGCCTTGGCAGTAATGCAATGTTGAGCCAAGAGATCTTGGTCAGTTCTTGTGTAGCTAGCTTAGCCTGAAGTTGTCTCTGAGATTTAAATGATATTTTGTTTAGCCTTTTTTTTTTTTAATGAGGGAGAAAATAGAGGTGTGAGGGGGTCAGATTTAAGGTGATTAATTTTCTTTAATTTAAACACTTGTTTCATTGGAAAAGAAAATGGTGCAAGTTGCCTATAGGAGCTGAGGTCCAGGAAGGAGAAAGGAGTGAGCTACTTCAGGCAGGATGTTTGTCCCTGAGCTGGGCTGAGCTCCAGGGGAGAAGGCTGCCCTCTCTGTCCCACCCCTGCTCTGGCATCTTGGGAGCAGCTGTATTGGGAAGACTTGGCTCCTTATCTGGGCTCTCACGGGGGTCGGATCAGCAGGAACCCCAGAGAGAAAACTTTAGGACAAGGACAAGGTCATGGGGCCAAGAAGTGGTGACCTGGTTTCCCTGCAATCTTTGGAAGTATGTGGATTTTGCAGGTTATTGGTGCTGTTTGACGGATGAGGAACTAGAAGCCTAGAAAGGTGGATCCAAACTTACTGCTCATTGACATGTCCAGTGGCCATTCTTTCTAGAAGTTTCCAATCTGAAGGCGGGGCTCCAAACTCTCAATGATATAAACAGGCATTAATAACATTATTAACTATTATAACCAATGATAGTTATAAACAATAAAGTTATTATATGACATTATGTACATTCGGAGAGAGAGCAAAAAAAAAATGAGAGAAAAAATAATTCCATCTCTGGGTCTTTGGGGAAAGTTTCTGAAGAAGGCAGTATTATAAATACCATCTTTCCTCATCTTTTATGTCAGTTCTCATTGTCAGCTTCCTCCGTAGGATGCAAGCTTCATTAAGGCAGGCATCTTGTACACGATTCCCTCAGGTGCTTGAAACAGAGCCTGGAACATTGTTGGTTTCAAGAAATATTAGTGAAATCAGAGCATGACTGGTTCCTGCCATTCTCCCAAGGATTTCTTCTGCCCTGCAAGAGGCAGGGCGTTCCTCTCACACGAAAGGAGCAAACGCCATCTGTCGGGGGGAATTGGGGCACCCCTGTCTGAGAAGGCAAGTTTCTAGCTCATCACTGAACAGCTAGCTGGATTGGTTAGGAGAGAAGCTTGTCTTTTCCTGGCCCGGTGCCTGTGCCCTGCACGCCTCTATCTTGTGTGAATCGAACTGGGATAAATTCAGTCACCAGGTTAATCCTAGCCCCCAATCCTAAAAAGTCAGGCTGCCCTTCTGGATTCTAGCTTCCTGACTTCCATGATCCTCTCTTGTTCTCCAAAATAAATTCCATCCCTCCTTTGTCTCGCTCAGATTCCAAGACATCACGTGCAACCAGGAGGGGAACCTCCAAGCCTCAGCGGGCTCCCCATTTGCTGGGCTTTGGGTGCCCTCTGCTGGCTGTGTGGATCTGTCTCTGCCCTGGCCAGCCTTAGGTGTGTGAATGGTGGGGGGACGGGGTGGGGGGCTCCTCCCACAGTCCTATCACTGCAGCCCTGGGCTGGGCTATTTCCCCCATGGAGGAGAGGGAAATAATAGGAAAATGCTAGAGAGGACCCAGGTGCTCAGGGACACAGCTGGCGAAAGACGCCCAGACAGGAAGCCAGCTGTCACTGAAAGGGCTGCAGCTTATGCCTTGGTTAGCCCAAAGTTAGGTGTTCAAGTGCTCCTTCAGTCATTCATTCATTCACTCATCACATTTTTTATTAAAGACGCACCATGCGCCCGGGTACTGGGATTCAGAAGTTGGAAGCAGGGCAGAAAGCAAAAACGAATTCCTCTATCATGGAGCTGACATTTCAGCGAGGAAAGACAATAAGTAAGATAAATAAGGAAGACAGGTAGCACCTTTGATGGTGCTTAAGTGCCCAGGAGAAAATGTGGTGCAGGAAGTGGGCTGTGAAGGGTCTGGATCCGGAGCAGGAGAACAGGGGAAGCATCGCTAACGGGGCGACTTTGCAGTAAAGGCCAGAGGGAAGGGAAGGAGTGGGGCTTGGAAGGAGTGAGCAGCCGGGGAACGGCCTCAGGCAGTGTGTCAGCTGGTGCCTGGAAGCAACAGCAAAGCAGCCTGTGAGCCTGGACAGGGGAGAACAAACCTCAAAGGAGGAGGTGTGCAGGGGTGGGAAGCAGATTAGGCAGCAGAAGCACAAGGGGCCAGATGCAGCAAGGTCTTATGGGTTACTATGAGGAGGAGACGAAGCCCTTCGGAGACCAATTCCAAGTCCCAGTGTGAACCCAAGCACGTTGCTTAGCCAGTCTCCCAGCCGTGAGGCATGGACAGTAACACTGGCTCGGAGGGGTAAGAAAGTGCCCGGGCTGCTATCTGACACCCAGGGGGTGTCCAGTGGACGCTCTTGTCCCTGGCTGCCCACGCACTTCTCCTACGACCACATTTGTACAGTGACTTAGGATCTTGGAAATAGAAGCCTAGGGCACGTGGAGAAATTGGTTCAAACTGCCCCCACTCCTGTGTCTCCTTCATCCCACATCTGGGTGCCTTCCTCTCCCCCTTGAGACTCATTGCTGTCCCCCCCACCTAGGTGCTCTTCCCAGACAGCAGTCACCCCCATAACAGTGTCTTCAGCTACCTCTGCCCTGAAATGTGATGGAAAGTACAAGTAACCCTGGAGGGGAGACTGGGGACAGAGTGCTGTGCTTTGTATTTGGCAGTGACACAATTCTGGTCAAACACTGGACCTCTCTGCACCTTAGAATCTGCATCCCTTCAGCCCTGCCTTCGGGAGGCTGGTGAGGGGCCCCTAGGAGAGCGTGAGCACCGTGGAGTCTGTGAGAACCCTCTCCCGACACACTCGGGTTCCAGGGACTTTTTAAATGTTTGCATAAAACCAGAGCCGGCTGGAAGTCTTGCCGGCATCACTGGTCATCATGGGCACAGAAGGAGAACCTCGTTAAGCCTCCCAGAGTCTCGGTTTCTTTCTGGCTGATTCGGGGCCGATCCGGCCTGCTCTCCCTGTTGCACGGGCTTGACTAGAACCACAAATGTAAAGAACCTGCAAAAACACACAGAAATAAACTTGGGAAGAGCACGTTTAAGCTGTGACCCTTTTCACCCTTGGTCACATGTGTTTGAACTCCGCTCCTCCAGGGGTCCTGACCTTCGCTTGGACACAGAATCCTCAGTGCTGCCTGGGAATCCCAGGACCCTGGCTTCTTCTCCTGACCCACAGAGACTAGACTTAGGGATCCGAGGCAGGTCCAGCGGCTGGTCACCCTGCTGCCCTCTCCGCAATGAGCCATCTCCCCTGAGTGCCCTGTTGGCGGTAAGCCAGCCTGAGCCGGTAGTTTCCTCTCCTGATGCTCACCCCACCCTCCAGTTCGGGTTCCAGAGATACCCTTATTGGTTTGCTAATTGTCTCCACCGCTGTTCTGCCTGCCTGCCGGTCTACGGAAGCTCTCTCCTTGCTCCGTCATCCCTCCCCTGCCCCATGAAGGTCCCACGAGTGGCCGGTGGAGTAGGTGTGGGCCACCGGGCCACACCAACCATAGAACTGCCCAGGAGCCCTCTTTCTGGAAGCAGCTGTAGTCAGGGGTGGTCTCTTCTGGAACCAGGTCTTGGACGTGACACTCCTCCAGGCCAACCCTTCAGGACCGCAGGAAACAACAGACCCTCCCTCCCACGGCATCGGCCTCTGGGTCTCAAGCTGGCTCAGCCAACCTCTGTGCAGAGACTGAGAACACATCGCTCCAGACGCATTTTGAATGAGCAGCTCTGATTGTTAGAAAGTCCAAGTTATCGGGGTGCCTTGAATATAGGGATGAAGACCCCGGTGGCCCATTCACGGAACGACCCCCACCCCCGTTCCCTGACCCCATTCTCCCAGGGGTCCGTTTGGAGTTCCCTCCCTGCTCTGTTCAGCCACCCCGGGATGTCCCAGGCCCTCCCTACAGGGTGGGTCCCAGAAATAACCACCGTGCTCCAAATGTCCTCTCCACGCACGGAGAAAGAATTCCTTCAGCCCTAAATACATTCCCGGGGAGCAGCCACCGTGCATCCCATAAACAGAAGGTCCTGGCAACAGAAAGGCAAAGGATTTTATTATCGTTGTTGTTGATCCTTTATACACATCACAAGCTACACAAAATGCCAACCAAAGAGCAGATGTAGAAAAATAGTAGAATTATATCGGCACTATCAATTGGTTATTCCTATTACTGTTTTGCGGACAGTGCGCGAGGCTGTGCGGGAGGTGGTGATCATTGTATACAGATATCGTCACCGGAATAGATACACATTAGGAATTCACAGTGGCATCAAGCTGTACATTCAAGTTCTTTTTCAGAGAAAGGGACCATGCGAAAGACCCTGCCTCTCTTCACCGTCTACAACGTAGAAGGTCACGTTTGAAAACCAAAGAAGACTGGGATAAAATAAAATAAAGTCCAGAACCCGTGCTGTCTGATAATGGACGCGAGCCACAGGCTAGCTCTCGGGGTCAGATCTGAGTGTGGCGATGCTTGCGGACACCTGCCGCCCTGCCTTTTATTTATTTGATCCACTGCGTTGGTCTATCAATCTGAAAAGAAGTACTAAAGACTTGTCATGGGGCATCCGATGACTGTGGACGACAGACAAGTAATTTACCTCTCAGGTGTGCGGTGTTTCTTGACAGACGGGGCTGTAACAGGCAACGTTCAGCTTCTCCCTTCGTAACTTTCCTAACTGGACACTGATCTGGGGCGGGGAGCCCAACCATGCGTTGAGGTCCTGCCCGAGGGGCATGGCTGACATCACTGCGGGCTCTCCCCTGGGCTGGTTTTCTGCTTCCAGACCCTGAAGTGATGCCCACCCCTGGATGCCAGGGGTGATTTGTTTTCAGGGGCAGGGGGATGATGATAGTCTCAATGTTTCTTACCTATTCTCTTGACTCATTATTCTGTGTATGTGAACATCCTTCTATTTATATGGGTATCCTACTATTTTATCAATCCTTGAAGGGCAGGGTCCTGTGTGATAAATTTCTGTGGCCACCGTCCTACACATAGAACCCGGCTGAGACTAAACACTGTTTAAAAAGGAATGCATTCAAGAATAAGTTACAGAAATTGTGGAATGAAGCTAAAATCACAGACTTTCATATTAAGATACATACAGACAAGACAGTAGGTGGGACAAAGTGAGGTGCTCTCTTTCAAAGAAAAATAATTAAAAAAAAAACAAGCAAAGACATACGCATAGGTTATTGGACGTGCCTGGATGGTTATTTAACTTTCTTGAACGAGAAGCACGAAGCACAGTACTTTTCCCATACGCAGTAAGTTTAACCTTGGACTAAAAGACATTTCAAGATGTCTTTTCAGTTCCATGAAATAAAAAGATTCTGAATGACATTTACAGAATTCAAACTTCCATACGTCTTAAATGAGATGTAATATTGTTCTTGGCTGTGTGTCAAGTCCTTGCCTTTTCTTAACTCTCAACAACTATACTCTGAGCAAGAAAACAGCTTTACTCCATAGGTCATCCAAATATGCACTGAACTGAGCTGGAAAATGCCAGTTTGGTGGATCCTGGATTCACAATGGAACATTCTGAAAGCTGGAAGCTTCAGCCTGAAGTTTCATACAAGGTGACCCCCCTCAAGCCATCATGTACGAATCTCTTTGAGGCCATGTAGACGATCTCTTAGTTTATTACAAAGAAAATTCCCTGTAGTCAAATTTTTGCCATAAAGTATTCTTAGGCCACCACCCCCTCCAATTTTAAAACCCCTGCTTGCTCTACACAGGCACTGTTCCAGACCCTCTGTTTTTCCTTCTTTCATCTGTACATACCCCCACCTATGTCTCAAAGCACGTTCAAATCTATTTCACAGCTAAGGAAACTTGACGCTGTCCCCATTGGTTTCAAACCACGTCCCGGAGATGTCATGGCTCTTCCCATTTAAACACCTACCAGTATGATCTCTGATCTCACAGAACTACTTTCCTCTGGCAGATTCAGAAGGTTACAGGGGAAACGTGGACCAAGGGCAAACCCTTCCTGCATCACAATCAGCTTCAGTGGAGAAGAAAATGTGAGTTTGCCAAGAGGAACTGACCCTCCCAGAAAGTACTTACTGAACCCCAGCTCTGTTCCAGGCAATGGGTAGAGTAGCAGGGAACACTGATCACATACACATGGTTCCTGCTCTCAAAGACTACATGGAAGCATGTGGGAGACCTACAAGGACACACCCAACTTTGTTACAATGAGAAAGGACTGGGTCCTGGAACTCTAAGAAGACTTGTCTCTGATGGCAGGGCAGGCAGCCCAGACTCATCCCGAAGCCAGAATGTATGGTTCACGAAGCGTTCAGTGTGTGCTCCAAGCCCACAGCACAGGGGACTGATTCCTGGATGGGTATCCCAATGTGGGAGCAGTAGAAAGAAGCAGGAGGTGTACAAGGAAGTGGTCTAGAGCCGCTGTGGAAGGGGAGGCACCGTGGTTGGGGGACAGTGGCTTCGGGCTAGCAGGACTAAGAGGGCCTCGAGACACAATGAGGAGTGCAGATGCCCAGCCAACCACCAGACCATGATTCCCGACCATGTTTCTAAAACCACCTTTGTCATGGAATTAGGTCGTCTGCCATCCGATTGCTGGTTATGAAGGTGTCTCTCGTGTAGCAAGGCCTTATACTAGAAAGCTCAAGAGATTGTGGTGTAGATGATGAAGACAACCTGGCATGGATTTGAACAGATGTGTGACTTTCATGATTTATGTACTTCTATAGATTGGAGGAATCATAGCCTAACTGATAAAATGGAGGCTCAGGGATCAAACCTTGACTCCACCTTTGTGGAACTATGTGATCTTCATCAAGTTACTTGCCTTGTACCAGCACTGGTTGTATGTTGTGTGGCTTATTTTTTTAAGATTTATTTATTTATTTGAGTGAGGGGGGAGAGAGTGTGGGCATGAGTGAGCTGGGGGGGGGCAGAAGGGGAGGGAGGACCTTGGACAGACTCTGTGCTGAGTGAGGAGCCTGATGCAGGGCTCAATCTCACGGCCCTGAGATCACGACCTGAGCCATCATCAAGAGTCTGACTCTTAACTGACTGAGCCACCCAGGCGCCCCTGTTGTGGGGCTTCTAAAGATGAAATGAAATATACACACCGAAGACCTTGTCAACCAAAATTGAGCATTGCATGCTGTTTCTATTCCTTTACTCCTTCATTGGTTAAAAAGGAGGTCAATGGGAGCCGAGGTTTATCTCCACAAGCTCTGAATCCATGATGAACCATGAAGGCTTGAGTCTGAGGACTGTTTCAAAACCATATAATCATAACCACTTCCATGAAATGGAAACAAAAACATATTCTGTACTTTACAAAGAAGAGAAACAACCTGTTTCGGAGATTAACAAAGAGGGACGCTGTGGCATCCACGCGTTCCCATTTGGTCCAGAAGTCCAGTTCTACCTACTGGGGATGTCCCTCTGTGTGACAAACAGCCCTGGGCCCTAGTCCCTAAAATTAAAATTGGTGCACAGAGTTGAGCCCAGTGGAAAGGAGAGTGTGTTCCCACCATTCCACATGAGAAGATGCGGGAAGGGCTCAGCTGTACTTATAAAGGTCTTCAAAGGTGGTTTCTACTGAGACATCTCTAGCATTATGTGGAATGCTGAGGTACCCTAGATAAAGCCAGAAAAGGGTAAAGAAAAAGTAACAGAACTAAAAAAAAAAAAAAGAACTGGAGGGACACAGATTTGTAATGTCACTGTCACTGCAGTGCCCTCCTGTTTTGTGATATGTGAACGGAGCCCCGTGTGGACCAGCAGAGGCTGGAAGAGCAAAGCTCAAGATGCAACCATCAGACAGAGTCTGGATTAAACACGCATTGTTCCTCTCACGATGCTGAGGTGCCATGGTTTTCGCTTCACAATGAACAGTTAAAAATAACACATTAAATGGTATTATCCTTCCACGTCCTTTTAGTGTTGAGGATTATGTGATTTATGTTACTAACTATTTAGTATAGGACCAGGCACAAAATAGGTGCTCAATAAAGCATGGGAAGACTAAGCAAATGAAAAAAAAATGAGGAAACACAGACATGAAACTGGCCCAGATGTTAGGCTCTATCCGTTCAAGACTGACACACCCCCCGCTCAGGGTGTGGAATGGATACCTTGTGAGAACAACGTAAGCAAGCACGACTCTTCCTCTCTGTGTCCTCACCATGGTTTACACAACCTGCGCAGCTGTGTGCAGCCTCCCTGGTTATTGCCGATGAGCAGGATACTCTATGATATACTCTAAGCCACATGGCAGAAGAGAAGTGACAATTATGTCTGAGGGGTTGCAAACAGCTAAGAGCGGACTTTCAACGTCTTGGCGAGGCGCCACCATCTCACACAAACCAGGGCTCATTGACTACACCATCCCGTTCTCGCACTTTTGCATGGTTTTATTTTTCACAGGATAACCTGGGTCACAGGCTACCATTTCTAGTTTGTTCCTTCCCATTCACACACTGTGTTGACACCCCCCGAACCCCATGGGCTGGTTTTGCCATCTCACCATGCCTATGACTTTCTGCGAGCTCCCTTCCCCTCGCATGCATTCTCCATCAGGGGGGCTGCCGCGTTTCTGTCTGCCTATTGGCTCTGGCTCTGTGACGGAGACCCGGTTCGTGGCCGGCTATGAGGGAGTGTCCGGGACTGGATGGGGGGCTGTAGCTCTGAGCTCGTTACTTCAGCCAGCGAGGGCTGCAGACGGCCCACCTCTCAGTGGAGGGTCAGGTTCCTCACCCACAGACACACGATCAAGGGCAGTTAGTGCGGTCACCCCAAACACCCCTGCGGGCATCTCACCCAGTGGCTTCCATGCACAGAAAGAAAATGAAAAAAAGAAGAAAAGAGTAACAATCATGCTAATTACAGTAAGTTTAACCAAAGGGCCACTCCCTCTTCGTGACTGTGTCTATGGTGTGGTTTGCTCCAGCTTTCCTCTGCGAGAAGCCAGACAGACACGCCTACAGTGTCGGTGGAAGTGAGTGGGGGTGGGCGCGTCAGACGGAGGTCAGGTCTGTCCTACCAGCTACCCTGGGAGAGGACGTGAACGCAGGGGGTGGCAGAGCCCTGCTTCTGAGAGGGCGCTCCCCTGCTAGTGGGAACGTGCGAGTCTCCTCCTGCAAGAGAAGAGAGTCCCGCATGGAGACGACCCCTCACCTCTCTGTGCCGCCACCCTGGACCCCAGCACGGTCTCCAACCGCCTGTCCGTGTGCCGGAGGTCTGGCTCTCCCTCCTCGAGCCCCTCAGTCATTCTGCTCCCTGTGCGGGGGCTCCCTGCCCCCCCACCTTCTCCAGGCCAACCCTGACTCGGCCCTGGGCGTAGACGTCCTCTCTTGCAGAGGCCTCTTCTGACCCCACACGTCTCCAGAGTGGGTCGAGTGTCCCTCCTCTGAGCAAACTCTGATCCCTGCCCGTGGGCGGTGCCCACCTCCTTCACCTTCCCGTTTGACCAGACTGTGAGTGGCTCAATGTGACCTGCACATCCCTGGCAGAGCAGCCTCTCCATGCAGATTTGCTGAATGAATGAATGAATGAATGAATGAATGAATGAATGAACTGCCTCCCTCCTTCGTCATAATGCTGCCTCTCCCTTGGGCTCTTTGAGGGTGGGGACTGTGCCCTAGACCCCTGTGCTCCCAGCCGGCATGACAGGAAGTTGCTGGGCAGACACCTGTGCGCCGTGGGCTCCAGCAGGAGCCTAACCTCTCTCCAGCCTCTGCCCGGGCTCAGAGCACTCCAGCGCCTTCAACCTGCCATCGAGGTGTGAGTTGGGCCCCCAGGGGACTTTTGGTCCCCACCTACTTCTTGGCTGTGAACAACAGATTCCAAAGAATCTCAGGAGTAGCAATCTTTATTTCTAACTACTTCTGATAAACTTAAACAACTGTTAAAAACAAAAAACAAAAATGATGCTAAGAATGAAAACATACTAGACCATTATCTTGGCAGGCATTTTGTTTATAATTTTTATAATAAATAATATAATGTCCCTGTTTTACATTATATATATATATATTTATGTATATATATATTAGATATCTATACTTCATTAGAAAGAGACATAAAAAAGCCTTTTCAAATGAGGCATGACACGCAACACTGGACACGCTTATTTACAGTATAGAGATGTACTTTCTACACAATAGAATAGATGCTCGGAGGCCAAAGAGGGTTTACAAAGACAGCAGACCACCCCTATAAAAGAGGGGTGCACCATGCAGCTGGACGTTTATTGCCTTGAGTCCTCACTATGTCCAGACAGCATATAGAAGTTAAAAATGGCCTCTGGGTGCTGGGAAGGACGATGGCCGCGGGACTGGCCCTAGCTCCGTAACCCATGGCTACACGGTCTTGCAAGGGACCAGGGAATGACACACTTGGCTGATGGGTGTTGGAAACACAAAATGAAAAGCTTTCATTGGAGGGGCAGGGCTCCGCAGTGGGCCCCAAAGGAGAAGTTGCTACAAACGTATGGTCCAGCACTGAGCCTGAAGAGACGTCTAGACCAGGAAACACAACCACGTGGGCTCCACCAAAGGAACCAATTCCTCCTGGGTTATCCTACAGATGGGGGCTGTTCATAAGTAACCCAGTCTCTGTCCCGTGGGAACATGGAAAAATACCCACAAGACTTACTGATCGCATATGGGTGAAGCCTAGGACATTACAAGAGTTCACAGGAGACCCCCAGGGAAACCCTTACTCCACTGTGTGTGAGTCTGCCTGCCTCTGCGGCTCATTCAACTCCACTCCTACCTTCTTACATGAGAAACCCATGGGCCTCCTGTCCTAGGAAGCGGCCTTCTGGGACTGCTTTCTCATGGTCTGCATTCGTTTGGCAACGTCACACGGTTAACATGGGAGGACTCCAATTCTCAGATGAGCCACAATTTACTTGGTTTTAGGACCATGGCACTGGGACCTAAGGTCAAGGACCAGGTGCCCGGACCAGGAATCTGGTCACGGAGGAGTTTCCGAGACACTTGCTAAGGAGATTCTGCAGAAACAGGAGCTTCTGCCTGTGGGTCTCCTGTGTCAGCCACCCCTCCCATCCTGGTTCACGCCTTCCTTCGTGTGACGAGGTGATTCTCCAGGCTTCCTTTAGGCCACGAGTGGACTCAGTCTTTGGGACCCTATCAAATATCCCAGCAATTCTCAACACTTCTCTTAAGTGACTTACCAGGAACAACGTAAGCCGGGCCCTTGATGTGGCTGATGTCCTCCTCTCTACTCTCACTGTTGTCCCTGCTGTTTATTGGTTTTTATCGATGGTGACCTCTCCTAGCCCTTTATTTTCCTAAGGCAAGAAGACATTTCTATCGGAAGATAGCCAGCACCTTCTTAGAGCTCCCCTGAGGTTTAATCCAGCACTCCTCCATTTAGATGTTGCTCCTTCCATGGAGAGGAGAAGCAGCTGGCCATGTGAAAGGTTTTATTTGTATTTTTTTTTTTTTTTGCAATTGCATCAAATGCTAACATAGCATTTCTTTGGAAGAATATCTGCAGGAGCTTCATGCCTGTACATCGTCCCAGTGCCCCCTTCTGCTAAGCTGAATCTAAGTCTGTTTTCCCCAACTACGGACAGAGATTTAAGCATTCACAAAAGTAATCTGTGGGCCAGGGCTCTGCACAGACAGCCTGGAGGAGTAGGTGAAGCCACGGAGCTCACCGCGCTCCCTCGAGCTGCTTTTCTCTGTAACAAACCTGCACGGACCAAGAGCATCGCCTTTCTGCCCCCCACCTTACATCACCCCACCCGCTGCCGTTCGCCAACTAGGACTGGAGTCCATAAAGCATTCCTTTGCCCCTTGTGGAGAAAACATGAGAGAGAATGATCGTGTGGGCATCACGCTGTCTTGAACAAGTGGCACGTTTGTATCTATTAAGGGTTATATTTACACGAATATGCTCCACTTCCACACAGAGGTTCACCTGAGTTCTGAAATGCTTGTGTGCACTTAATTTAATCAGAATGATAAAGCTATGAGCGAGGAACATACCGGACAGATCTAAGGAGACTGGAGCGGACTCGGTGAGCCAGTGGTGAGGAGAAAGGTGGGCTCGCCAACTCCAAGCATTCTGTTTCTTTATTTTGTCACATTTCTCCTAGAAAGCATCTTGAAAGATGCTCCAGGTGGCCGGACAGCTTCGGGCAACATCTTGTCGGGTGACACCACCGCGGACGGGTTCCGCTTTCCCAAATCTCCGAAACGGAAGCACCTGGAACGGCCGGTCCCCACCCCACCCTCCTGGCCTCGGCGCCCTGGCGCGGCCGAGGGCGGCGCGGGGTGTCTCCGCTGGCGCGCACGGCCGCCGCGGCCCTACTTGAAGTAGTTGAGCCCGGCCACCAGGAAGAACTTCTCCAGGAAGAGCTCGGAGTCCAGCACGGCGATGTGGGCGGCTCGGCCGATCAGGGCGTTGGCCGTGTTGGGCAGCGCGTGGAACACGTTGTGCCGGACGAGGGTGCAGTCCTTGGCGTCCACCAGCGGACGCAGGAGGTTGTTGATCATCTCGGCGTACACCGGCCCTGCGCGGAGGGGAGCGGCAGGGGAAGTCGGGCCGACCCGGGCTGGGGGGATCCGGGGACAAGCCCGGGTGTGCCGCGCGCACCATCCCCTGGGCCCTCGGAGGCCTGGCCAGTTCACAAATGGTGCTTTTTAAATCAGAAAGTCGGTAAAAATAATAATGATAATAATTACACGTGGCTTACCTGTGTGTCTGTCTTTGAGGGCAGTTTTACACATTTCGATCCTGGCCGAATGAAACGGGACGTAGCGATCTTGGGGAGAAGCCACCAGCACGACATTTTTGAAATACTGCAGACCTGCAACGAGCCAGGGGGCTGCTTGTTGCCGGGTCCTTACAAGGCTCCCCCGGCTCTGCGCACACGGGGCGCCGTGCGGGGAAGGCGGGAAGGCCCCCTAGCTGTGACGTCGGGGCCCCACCCCTGCAGCATCCGGGTCGCCGAGAGAAGGTGCAGCGGTGTTCTCCTCGGCCGCGGAAGCTGAAGAGACCCGGGGCACACTCTTCTCCCCGGGGGGAGGGGAGCAGCACACGGGACAAAGGGGACTTTCGGCGGGGGGGGGGGTAGCACGAAGGGGTCCACAAGGAATAAGGGCTCCTCCTGTGCCCTGCTGGAGGGAAACGGCCTCTGAACGTGCCTCCCAGCCCAGCTGGAGACAGAGGGGCGGGACGGCACGGCGTGTTCCTGCATCCTGAGCCCCGGCACAGACCGCCAGACAGACCCTGCAGAGTGGCCCTCAGCCCCGTGCCCCTGCACCACGGTGGCACCTCTGGCCTCCCAAGGCCACCTGCTGGGGTCAGCCAGCCTCCGAGACAGGGCGACGAAGACCAGCCCCTCGCCCTAGTCTGCAGGGTCACCCCAGCTCCCGAGCTCTCTGCGGTGACCACGCCGCCCTCCAGCTTCCCCCCTGCCCAATCCTCCTCCCTCCTTTCCCCCTGGGAGGAATCCTGAAAGCTCAACTCGGCACAGAGACACACTGGGTAAGGACTCGCCTGGGGTCTCACGTTCGGAGAGGTGCAGAGGTGTCAGCGGGGCGGTGTTCACAGAGTGATGGAGACGGTGACATGGGACAGAGGCTGGACACTCGGACCACTGCTGCCTCTGCTCATCCCCACAGCACAGGCAAGGTCTCCAACACCTCTGCACACTTCCCATCACAGCATGGGTGAAGGTGTGACTTCAGCCCTGCCTGGGAAGGACCTTCCGACTCCCCGTTCACTGTCAGTCTAAATGGATGGTGCTCACCTGCCCTTTTTGTGGGTGGACCTGTACCTGGGGAGGAGCAGTGAGTGGGAACGCAGACCCGGGGCATGTGATCGGGGCATCGAAAGCTCGGGGGAAGTAGAGCCTATGGCTTCTGTGTGTGGAGGGGACCTCAACGCACACCTTGGGGCATCTGGGACGCCCTTCTCGGGAGCAGCTGAGTTCGTGGGTAGCTGGCGGCCTCCCTGTTTGCTGAAGACTCTGTGTACGCTGTACCTCCTGACTCTACCCTTCCCTGCATTCATCGACACCACGGAGGAAGGGTTTTGGGTCTCAGGGCTGGACCTCCACCTCACACCCGTGACCACAGCAGCACGCCGCAGAGGAAGGCGCTCACCTGTTTTCTGGCTTAGTTGGTAGAGGAAACATTTGCGAAGATCAGCATTATCCCTGAAGGTCAGCTGCAGAAGGGACCCGGATTTCTTTAATTTCTGCATGAGCCACAAGCCTAGAAAGACCATAATGAAACAGAACAAAAATCAAAAATATAACCTAAAGAGAGCAAAAATAATTGGGGAGAGATTAATGTGAAACTGTGATTTTTAGTTAATTTTAAATTAAGAGAGTAGGAGGCACTTTGGCAAATTCTTGGGAAGTTGGAGCAATATTCTTCTTATGTATTTGTGGCAGGGATATAAAATCATCCTGCAAAATAATACAGTGACTGGGGTCAGGAGTCATGACACTTTGTGCCCTTTGACCCATGTGACCTCCTCTTATAAATCTAAGGAAAAAACTGAAAGCACCTTCCACTTCGGAGTCCGTCCCTGACCCTGGGTATGCTAGCACCGACGCTGACGAGTATCGTGTCAAAAGTGAGTGTGACAAAAATGCGAGGAAGTGAATGCCATATCGTTCTTTTCCTCATGTTGCAAGATCATAAGTATGAAAAAAGTTAGATGTGGTTTCAATCATGTGTTTCTGTCCAATGATGGCTTCCCTGGTTTGTGAGGACAGAGAGAATGGCAAAGGAACTGTCTTCCACTTGTTATGGTCAACGTTTCAAATAATGTCCCTAAAATAACATAAAGGCAGACACACAGACCTGACCCGCCCCAGCGAGGAAGGCAAGCAGCCCTGTCTCGCTGAGTGTCGGGCAAGTTCAGGGCAGGAGCACAGGGGGCTGGGAGACGGGCAGGGAGTGGGAGCGTACGGGGTGGCCCAGATGCCACCTAATGTTTTGGGGCAATCGGGGACCGCTGAAGTCTTGTTAGGAGCACGATTTAATAAACCAGTTGTTACTACACGAGTCCCTCCTTGGGCTGCCTTCTGCCAGCTGGGAGGCTCCCACAGACACCACCACATCACAGGAGGCCCTTCATCATCAGGCTTTGGCTGAGAGCATCATGGTCACCTCCTGTCCCTCTAGCTCAGCCTGTATTCCCGTCCCAAAGAACCACCTGCTGCCTGCTTCTATGTTATCATACATACTATTTTCTCCTGCACAAGAAACTTGGCCCACCATTCACTGCCTTGGAAATTCTGCTCATTGTTCAAGATTCTTTGAGCCTTGCGTCTTTACTCTTCATGGTGTCCCTAACCTGACAGTGAGAGGAAACTTTGAGAGCCTCAAAGCTGCGGGCCGTGTCATTCCATTCTGGCAAGAAGTAGAGAATCCGGCTGTGGTTGACCTCTTGTACCTTTAGTCAACTTCTTCCTTCCTTCTCCTGATTAATCGTCAACAATTCTGATGGACACACACACACGCACACGCATGCACACACAGGCATACAGATAGAATAAACACATTTATAGGCATGCATATGCACACACATACGTATTCAGAAAGATCAGAAATTCATCCGTGCATATACAGAAGCAGATGTACGTACACACAGAAGCTCCATCGTAAAAATAAGGAAAATAAGGGACGCGTGGGTGGCTCAGTTGCTAAGTGTCTGCCTTTGGCTCAGGACATGATCCCAGGCTCCTGGAATGGAGCTCTGCACCCGGCTCCCTGCTCAGCAGGGGAGTCTGCTTCTCCCTCTCCCACTCCCCCTGCTTGTGTTCCCTCTCTCACTGTGTCTCTGTCAAATAAATTAATACAATCTTTGGGAAAAAATCTTTAAAAAAAATAAGGAAACTAAGTCGCACAGAGATGAAAATGTCCTGGCCAGAGTCGTCCCCAAGTGTCTGGGTCAGAACTCGGCTGCAGTCTTGCTGTGGCAGTGACGTGGTTCAAAGCCCTTTGCTACAGGCTGAGCGGAGGAGGCCCCCGGGGGGGCAGGAAGTGGGGGGCCTCCCCGGATACCAACTCTGCCGGCCCCCTGGGCTTGCTCCTCCAGCCTCCCTGCTGTGGGGGATATACTTCTGTTGTCGAGAAGCCACGCAGTCCGTGGCGATTCATTACAGCAGCCTGAGACACCCCTGCTCCCTCCCCCCCACTCCCGTGCCTGCTCAGTCCTGTCCAGCCAGGACCCCAGGGCATCCCCCTTTCTGTTCACAGACGAGGTCTCCATCCAGGAGAACCTCCGCTGGGCTTGCATCTCCCCTCCGCGCCGAGCGGACTGTGAGGAGGGCCAGGCGCGGAGGGCTCTTACCTGTACTAACCAGCGTGCTGTTGTTGTACAGCGTGCCCAGGTGAGGCCCAGACAGCGACAGGAACGTGTGCAGTTTGTTGAGGTAATACCGAAACCGCGGCCGCGTGAGGACCGACCGGATGATGATGTTGCCAAGGGAATGGCCGATGAAGCTGTTTGGACAGAACCGCACGTGAGTGTGGCCGCGGGAGGCCAGCCGCTGTGCTGGGGGCAGGGAGGAGCCCCGCCATCCCCCGCCCCGACGCGGGGGTTCTGGCCAAGAGACTGGGGCTTCCATCCTCTGGACGCAGCGAACTTGAGACAGACCTTGGGCACGGGGCCTCTGGCGCCCAGTGTGGCCCAAAGAGAAGGGCAGGCGTGTGGCCGGGCTCTATGGGATGAGCCCGGACTGTGCTCAGCATCTCGTCTCCGGCCGCTGGGACATCCTGGCCATTCACAGGATGAAACCCTACTTCCTTGGCCTGGCCGATGAGGCCACTTGGGACCTGACTTCTGACTCCCTCTGCGATTTGATGCACCGCCCGCCATCATTACAAATGTATGGAGTCGCCCGCCGCTGGCCCGCACCCTTGGTCGCCCCTTCTGCATCCCCTGCTCCAGCCACACTGCAACTCACACATCTGAGGACCCCACACAGCGTAATGTTCAAACCGAATCCCCGTTGATGGAAACCCTATCCCATGAGAGGTCCATGGCTCTGCTCATGGTGAGCACAAAACTGGCCAAGGAAGGAAATGAACGTCTGTTGATGAAACGGTGTTACCTAGCTTTTTGCCCCATCTCTACAGGCCTCTGCCTTCCCATTTGTGAAATAAAGAGTGGATATTGTATCTCTGGGGCCTCCAAGGACT
This sequence comes from Ailurus styani, assembly GCA_002007465.1. Taxonomy (NCBI): domain Eukaryota; kingdom Metazoa; phylum Chordata; class Mammalia; order Carnivora; family Ailuridae; genus Ailurus; species Ailurus styani. The sequence goes on along the minus strand of LNAC01000156.1, from coordinate 3,421,715 downwards.
GATGCACGTGGACCCACCACTATGTCCCCAGACCATAAGCACACAAAAAACACAAGCCGTTGACCCTCGCCTTAATCAGGAAGTGTTTTGGCCAAGCTCGTTTCGCAGTGGAAGGACTGGATGAGAGTGGACCAAAGTGGTCTCATGGTGCAGGCGATGCAGCCCACTCTTCCCCACCCGACGTCAGTGCTGGTCCCACCGAGCAGGCAGGGAAATGGAGGCTCAGAGGTTTAGGAAGCCTGAGACAGGCTGCATGGTAGAGTCAGTCCTCAAATGTGCGAGTGTTAGAACAGCAATCAAAACCTAGGGGCTTGTGTGGAAGTCCAGTTCCCTTTCTACTGAGCTGTGCAATGCTCCTTCTCCCCCACTCCTGCTCTGAAACTCATTTACTCCAGTAAGTCACAAGTTAGCTTATGAAGGTGATAGACAGAAGGCAGCACACTGAACTTGTCTACAGCCAACACCCAGAAACGTCTCCCCTCTTCCCCCGGCATTAACTACCTGTGGTTTCCTTTTACCTAATTCGGGATATGGAGAGGTTGTACAACTGGATGTGCTGAATGATTTCATCCAACAACCGATCTGTCATGGTATCAAAATCCGCAAACGTGTCCATCTGGAAGAAGAGAGAGGAACCGAGTGTGGGGTGGGGTGGCAGCAAGGCCAGACTCCGCACAAGCCCACCTGCTTCCACAGTGGCACATTCTGGGAGTGTGCCCAAGCCTGACGTTGGGGTAACAGGTGGGGGTTCAGCACCGAGGACAGCGGCCCATTGACTGGGGCTCTCAGAAGAGACTCAGGATGCCAGAGGATCCTCTGTCAGGAGGCTGGCTGGAAACGGACGGGAGAAGCTGGCAGGCAAGAGCGGCGGGCACGCGGCACCAGCGCACACATCATCAGTCTCCAGGGACCGCAGCTGCCTGCTGCCTGCTGGCCCCACGGTACCGGGAGGAACCAGGCTATAAGGGTGAGCCCATGTCCCCAGGACTCACACCTAAGCGCACCCAGCCCCCAAACCCTGCTCTCTCCCCAGGACACCCTTGGGACTATGCTAGCAGGCCATGGCCAGAGCAGGGTCCAAAGCCCTCCAAAGTGACTCAGCAGGGGCGGTCAGAAGATACGCACAGAAAAGGAAGAGGAGAAATGGCAGACACGACTTTGAAAATCTGGAAGGGCAGACATGAGGAAGACATGCTAGCTCGGTGGATGAACTCCTGGAAACCGATGGGAACCACGGGGAGAGAGATTTGGGGCCAACGTAAAAAAATACTTCCTCCTAAGTGGAGTTGTCCTTCAGTGTCGTGGGCTACCTGGAACTGTGCTGAGCGCCATGCCTCAAAGCTGCCCAAGGGGCCTCGTGAGTATTCATCGGGATGGGGAAGAAAGCATGGCGAGGGGGCCTGTGGCTCATTGTCACCTGCCACTCAATGGTCCTAAAGGCACTGCAGGAATGGAGCATTCTGGTCACTTTCTCATTGTCCGTGGCGCAAGAGAGTCCCATGCTTGCTGGCCAGCAGGCAAGCTCTCCTGCTCACGGGACCTGTGCCCGGGCTGCTCTTCCCAGTGCAAGCCTGTCTCCTCCTCAGTCCTGCAGCCTACTCCTCACACCAGTGTCACGCTTAAACTATTCACAGCACAGTGAAGACAGAGGCTGCTGTGTTCGTGACGCTCCAGCCTCTCGGACCGTCTCCTCAGCTACATACTGTGAATGGCACATGCATTATTGAATCAGTGGTAGTAATTATAAGGCCTGAGTTGACCTTGATGAGCAATGTTCTGGAAGACATAGCAGGTTTAAAAATGGTACCAGGAACTGCCCAGCCAGGGTGCTTTCAAAGGGATGTACTGGAAATCCACATGCTTAGGAGGTTTACAAGTTTTAGGCAGTAATGACAAAATGTCATGAGACATAATCCTTCCTGAGTGACCAGCCCCCCCCACCAGCTCATTCCTTCCATCTGGACTTGATCCAGTGGGCCCTACGGTACCCCAGTCAAATCCCTCTGCCACCGGGGCTTCATCATAGGGGCCGGATTAGGCCTGCAACAGCCCCCTTCACCCAGGAGAGACCCACAGACACCCAAATCATGTATGATCCCAGCCATCATCCACCCTAGCACCCGGGCCACCTGACCCACATGTCCCGAATTCTTACTCTCCCCTCCCCCTCCCAAAGGAAGTGATGAGTTTTATCTTTCTGGACCATCCCGTGTTCCTCGGCAAGGTCCTCTCCTCCGGGAGTGTGCACAGATCATCAGGATGACTTTAGGAGGCTCTTCTGGAGACTCAGCGAATCTCTCAGTCCTGATGTGTTTGTTTGTTTGTTTTTGTCATACCTGATTCTTTTCAGACATTAGGAAGTCCAGCTTTCCTCCAGGAAGCCCCAGTTCTATGAAAGTCTTTACCAGGCGGAGGTCGGCACTGTTCCCTAAAAACGACAGATAACCCCACCCCAGACCCATAATTACTCATATAAAATGGACACACAAGGGTTTTAAGGCCCCCTCTTCTCCCATCCCCATTTTCCATGAAGCAGATAATAAAAACAGTGGAAATGGACCCATCCTAGTGGCCCAGGCTCCCCCTGCCCCTGACACAATGAGCAGTCTGACCTCCATGGACTTCCTCCCTGAGCCACAAACACGTGGCCCGGGAACATGCCACGCACAGCACAGCTGGAAGCAGGCTGCCTCCTCCCCTTCCACAGCCCACTATGGTTAGTGCGGCCACTCTGCACATGACGCCACGGGGTGGCTGGTGGGGCCCAACCTACACGTCCCCTCTTTAAGGTCCCGTTTCCTACAAAGACCAGCTGTGTCATCCACAGGCTGCCAGCGTGTCCCCCCGAAGGGCCAGGCAGGGCGCGGTTGTGTGAGAGAGTAAGTGTTGCCCTTGGGAACCAGGTCATGGCCGTGCCAGCTCCACGGACGCCATCCACCCCACTGTGACCACAGGAGAGAGCGATCATAGCTAAGGATTCTGAGGCCACTGCTGATGGCAGGAACTCTTGTAGCACCTTCAGCAAAGATCACGGGGAGGATGGATCTGCTAGAATGAGTTTCAGAGTCAAGGAGTTTTTAAGTGTAGATTTCATGTAGGCTCTGGGGGTCTATTGCATTGTACTGAGTTTTTGACCTATGCCTCAAATGGATCCCCCATAGAGTTGAAATTTAGAAGCTAGTCAGTGGAGGGGCGCCTGAGTGGCTCAGTCGTTAAGCGTCTGCCTTCAGCTCAGGTCATGATCCCGGGGTCCTGGGATTGAGCCCCGAGTCAGGCTCCCTGCTCAGTGAGGAGCCTGCTTCTCCCTCCCCAACTCCACCTGTTTGTGTTCCCTCTCTTGCTGCGTCTCTCTGTCAAATAAATAAATAAAATCTAAAAAAAAAAAAAGCTAATCAGTGGATAGGGGACCTACCTTCCCATATGACCAGAGTTTCAAAGTAGGTTGTAAACTGTGAGTAATGTGGTATACAAACAGCTTACATCCTTCTTCAGGGAGCTATCGACTCAAAGGATGGTGGGAGTGCCTCATGGAATTGGGGAGAACTACGGGTATAGGAGGGTATCCCTAACCATTCAGGATGACCCGATATCCCCACACGCTCCCTGTGATGGTGGCCTGCAGAGCACGGACCCAAACCTGTGGGGTCACAGTCACGAAATGCTCATGTTCTTTTAGGAAAGGTTTCTATTTTGTGTTACTAAGTTACATTTTATTCTTTCTGCTCCTTTCTGATGATAAAATTAGGCTCTCTGGTCCTATTGTGGTTCTTATTTAAAGGGACCTACTGATATTCCAGGACCTGGCCTTAAAAGAAAAGCAGTAAGGGTTTATATTTAGCATAAGAAGTCTAAATGAAGGATGATGATGGCCCTGCTCTCCCTCAGATACTGAGAGAGAGAGAGAGAGAACTCTCTGCAACTTGAAATTTCTCAGAAAATGAGATTTGATGTTATACTGAGAACATTTGCAAGGATGCAAGTCTTGGACCTTTGGCACACCATGAAAAGTTGTGTGGATATTCCTAACACTTAACAACTTCTGTGGTTCTCTATTAATATAAATATGTCTTTGCCACTGAAATTAAACAAATGGATCCTGTACAACTCTATAGCGTCTGTACCTCTGTACCCTGAACCGGAGAAGGAACCGTCAAGAGAGACCTGTGCGTGGCCTTGGCTGTGGTTTCTAGGACTGTATGCGCAGGTGGTAACCCTGTAACCGACGTCCCACAAACACTGACACAGCTGCCCTTCATACCTGCCCTCTCCAACACGCATGGTGTGCAAAAAATAAAAGTCAGTGGCCTGACAAGATTTCTCATCCTAAGGAAGAGACTGAGAATCTTCCTCATTTTAATTTGACATCAGATAAGTAAGAGGGGCACGCTGGTCATGCACGATATGAAGCTAAGTCGTCTGTAACACCTGTGCTTAAAGGGCGTCACGCTGAGGTGTGAGAAAGTCATTCTCTGTCTTTCTTGCAGTCCTTCCGATGGCAAGTCCCAGTTAGAAACAAGGATGTTCTCGGGGGCACCCGGGGGGCTCGGTCAGTGAAGCGTCCAACTCTTGATCTCAGTGCGGGTCATGATCTCAGGGTTGTGAGACAATGTTCCCCATCGGGCTCCACGCTCGGCACGGAGTCTGCTTGAGATTCTTTCCCTCTGCCCCTCCCACTGCACAAGCACGCTCTCTCTAATAAATACATAAGTCTTAAACAAACACCCACAAGTATGGCTTCGGTAGCTTCTTTTTAAGAGAGAAAAGTGAATCTCGAGCCCAGTCTTCTGACAATGGGGCCAAACTTCAGTAAGCTTATTTCAGATCTTATAATTATTTTTAGTGTTATCCTTCATGTGTGCCAACTGATTCTAGTATTTCACTTGTGGTGGTGATTTGAAGTTTCTTTTTTTAAATAAATCTATTCAAAAAGTAGGCCAATTTCAATACAAATTTTGAAATCCCAGTACAAGGTACATGGGTGGAGTAAAACTGGGGAAAGGGATGTGAACAGCCAGTAACATCGACACCGAGCAGGGACAGCCACCAGAGAGCGAGCCCGGGGTGACTCGAGCCAGCAGTGTGGGATGGCGTGAATCCCCGGGAAAGGCGTGGAGCTCAGGTAATCCCAGGAGGGAAAGGCTGGGAGGCTCAGAGCACAGGAGCTTTCTAAGACAGAGGTTTGTTTTCCTGAATTATTTTCTGAGAGCTATAAAGAAAGATTTTTGGTAAAGGATTGGCACGACCAGATCTGGTAAGATTTTAAAAGATAACTCAAACCTGGGTGGCTCAGTGGGTTAAAGCCTCTGCTTTCGGCTCAGGTCATGATCTCAGGGTCCTGGGATCGAGCCCCACACCGGGCTCTCTGCTCAGCAGGGAGTCTGCTTCCTCCTCTCTCTGCCTGCCTCTCAGCCTACTTGTGATCTCTCTCCCCTACTTGTGATCTCTCTCCCTCTGTGAAATAAATAAATAAAATCTTAAAAAATATATATAAACAGCAACAGGGGATGACAGTTTGGAGGGGAAACAAGATGAGCTTGTTGGCAAAAGGCAGAATGAAACCATGGGCTCTGGAGCCTGACAGCTGAGTTTTAACCTTGGCTCAGCCACATTAGCTGTGGGGACTTACACAAGTTCCTTAGCTGGCCTCTTACACAATTTCCCCAGTTATAATGGGACAGCAACACCACCTACTCTGCGGGGCTGTTGTGAGGACTGATGACATTAATGGATGTTGAGCATCTAGAAGGGTGCCTGGCCCCTGGTGAGTGATACACCAATGCTGCTGCTCCTTCCCTTCCTCCTCCTCTTCCTCCTCCTCCAGAATGTACCATTTACCACTGGATTATTTGACACTTCTCCAAATAGACTTGTTGACCAAGTGTCCCAGTACCTGCGGCATACAGCCAGACAGCTAAAGGCATTAGTCCCTGGATTGCGAATTAAGGACATAAAGAACAGCGTGTCCCAGAAGCATAGCACACCACCGCTCCCTACTCCATGATCCCCAGAAGATGGGGAGTACGTCACCTCTGAAGCCCTAGAGAAGTCCTTTCCCTTCTCTGTCATTAGCTATGCATCAGAGTCCATATAAAGTAGACGTCAAGATTCTTCCAGAAATCATGTCCCACATTTCAGTTTCCATATCAGTTATGATGTAAACTTGAGCTTGAGGAGGACTCAGGTGCCCTGCACCTCCAGCTGATCTGACCTCTTCCTGTTAGGAAGGGGCTAGAATTCACAAGGGCAAACAGAACCATGTGCTTGCCTTTGGTCCAGGCTGAGCTGGGACCTCAAGATCTTCCAGAAGAGCTGTTAAGTCCTGTATCTCATGGAGCCTTCGGACTGACCAAGAAAACCAAAGAAAGCTGACATTGGGGCCTAGATCATCTGGGAGGTAGGATGGAGAGAAGGAGCCCTTCCTACTTTCCACTCTCTTTCCCTGGACTTCTACATCAGTGGGAGATAGCTCTTCAATAGCATTCAGCTCTCAGTCCAAATCTGCTGATCTCATGAAATTAAGAACTTTTTAAGGTGAGGAACCATGTTGGGTCTCTGCAATCTTAGAACTTGGTACAGTATCTGATACACAAAAATTGCCCCATACGTGGGAAACGAATAAAAACATGCAACAAAACAGTTTGGGCCACTAGCCTGAGCCCATCCCAGATGAATCCGCACATTCATGGCACTCCATTTCCTCCCTTGTTCTGTGGACCCATGGGTTCCATTAACCCATACATCCTAACTATTCATGCATCCCTTGACATTTTCATTCCAATAATCCATCCATCCATCCATCCATCCACTCACTCCATTCCTTTTTAAGTTTTTGTTCATTAGTTTCATTAATTATTCATTCCATTTCTTCCTTCATTCCATTATTTATTTATTCCATTTATTCCTTCACCACATTATTGCATTCATTTATGAATGTGCAAGAGAGATCTCTTCCCTGGGAATAGGGCCAGGCCGTTTCCTAGACCCAGCATGCTGCCATTCCCTGGTGGCTAATAACAGTGTTGAACAAGCATCTGACTTAAATTCATTCACAGATCTTATGAATTGTCTATAGCACAGAATTTTGAGGAGGAAACCTTTTTGGGGACTCACCGTCTAGGCCATGGACACAGACTACCAGGTGAATCCCATCTTCCAAATTTTCTTCCTCTTCCTCTGGTGGGAAATATGGCATATCAGAAGCTAGTACAGATAAGTCACTGTACAGAAATCCATCAATCTTCAGTTCTTTTTTAAATTTTTCTTTGGCCTGATAAAAACTGGAGAATACACTAATTAATCAGAAGCCACACTGTATATGCCGTGTTGAGCAGGAGATGAGTTGAGCAGGCTGGGACATGGGAGTGATGAACATCTACAAGGAAGTATCTGCAAGCAGCCAAGGCAGAATATGAGGCCTCAGGAGATGCTGGTGAGGGAAGGTTTTTCTCAACCAGGAGGCAGGAGAGCAACCCAGCAAAAGTTTTGTGGGGTTTGGGTTCTACAGATTTCTCTGTGCTTCCTGCATGGAACAGGACGTCTAAGGCTCCATTCAGCTCCAAGGATCCATGCGATCCCAGAAAAGATCTCCCCAGAGTGAAAGCTTCTCAAAGTGGCCCACAGGCTACCATGGCTTGGCCTCCATCTGCTTCTCAGCAGCATCTCCCAGCCTCCAGAGAACACATTTCTCAGGATTCCCTTACTAAGGAAGTTTGCTTCCTTCCATGCCTTGGTGCACTCAGGTCTGTCTGAAATGTGTTTCCCACCAGGTTATCATAGTCTTTGCCTGATTATCAGACAAAGCTGTGATTAAGAGCCAGGACTCGGGAGTCTGACTGGTAAGGTCAGAATCTCAGCCTTGACACTTACTCTCTGTGGGCCAATCACTTAACCTCTCTTCAGTGGGTGCCCTCAATTGTAAAAGGGGAATACACCATTACCTAATTCATTCAAAGTTATTCATTCATTCATTCAAAGTTATTCTGCATGTTAAGTGACACAGTCTATGCAAAATGCTTCGAATGGTACTCAAAACTACTTAAATAGTAAAAAAAAAAAAAACCATGATTACCAGCCTCATCACCATCATCACCACCATCACCATCACCATTACCATCCCCATCATCCCCATCACCACTGTGTCTCCTGTATCTGCTCTGCGCTCACCTCTAAAAAGTCTCCCCTGGCCCCGGTCTATACACACTCACGGCCCTCAGCCAGGTCGGGTCCTTCTTCTGATCAAGCTGTGCACACACACAGGAACCCTTCTGTTTACCCAACTACGCTTGTTCACTTCTCTCATCTTTCCATCTCCCTATTAGGGTGTAAGGATGTTAACCTTATAAGCCAGGCCCTGGGCAGTGCTTGCTGTCTATTTGTTACATTGATGCCATGAGCATAATAGGTACTTAATGTTCTTTATAAAGTGCGGGATCCACAGTTTACCTGCCTGTGTAATCTCTTCGGTGGGTAGCATTAATACGTAACTCTTCAGCATTTTGCAGAAGGGTAATAAAAGGGTTCTATAATATACTTAAATACACAGTTTATAGATGAGGGAGCAATATGAGTACACACCCAGCACAAGGATGAAGGGGTGGATTCTGGAATTGCAAAAGGATGAAGGGGTGGATTCTGGAATTGCAAAAGGAAGGACATGCATAAGAACACACAAAGGGGCTGAGGGGACAGATCTGATGAAGATTTCTCCAAAGGCCCTTCAAGAACTACCCTCTCAAAATATGTAAAGACAGAGGTATAGTGACATTCGTAACAGAGTTGTTTATCATAATAAAAACTAAAAAAAAACCTCAAATGTCCCTCTCTAAATGAGTTTGTTGGTAAATCATGGTACATACAGAAATGGTTCAGATATAATAATTTGAAAAAATCTTACAGTTTGTACAGAATTATCCTGTTTTTGCATAAGAAGAAGAGAATAGAGATGCACACATAAAAAGGGCAGAAGAACTTACGCAGTGATTGTATTTGAGAGATAGGCTTGCTGATAGCTTTTGCCTCTACTATTCTCTCTCTCTGACTTGAAGGACATAAATATAATAACTTTATCTAAATTGGGAAATAACTCCTATCTCAAGGTTGAAATAGTCCGCATGAACCTGAGCAAAATGGGGGGGAATCTAAAACCCTGCTGGGGTGGGCAAGCCAGCGATCAGCTTACCTGTACATCCTTTCACTGACTTCTTCTTCCAACTTGCTTGAATGGGTGGAGACAACTCCAAAGGAGCCCAAAGGCTGATGAGTGATGGGCATCGGTGTCTGCTTGGCAGAGAACCCAGCCCGGGCAGGAGTCTCCTTGGGCACAGATGAGAAAGGGAGACACGTGGCAGTGCAAGACACGGACAGGTTGACGACCTCCACAGCTTTCAGGCTGTCCAGACTGAAGGTCTCCACTGGGCTCAGGTGAGACGCCATGACGGAAGTGCCTGCCCTTGGCTCTTGGTTTCCTAAAACCTGGGAGTGAATGGAGGGAGTCACAGTGGAACACACGATGTTTGCTTCACGTCCAGACTCCAGAGGAGCGTGAGCTCCTTCACTAAATGCTGCATCATCAACGATGCATGGTGAGCTGCTATGCTCGCCTGTGGACCCCAGGTCACTGGCATCAGCAGCTATCCTACAGTTCCATTCAGGCACCTTATGGTGGGCGATCGTCTCATCATCTGAGATGCTGCTGTCGGAAAGAGCATCTTTCCCCACATTCAAGTCTTCAGGCATGCCATCTGGGGTCTCCATTAGTACTCTAGGACAAGATCCATGCCTAGGGTTTTCAAGTGCTATGATACGTGGTATTTCTACATTAAGACCTTTGGTTTCAACACCCGGAGGGTTCTCAGTCCTGCCATCAAGACAACAAGGTCCTTGAGGATCAAACTGACTCTCTGTACCTTTGGGGATATCTATATAACCAGGGCCCTGCGGGCTGTCAGCACCCACAACCACCTTCACAGGGGAATGGTCTGCCCCAGCATCCTGGATTCTGGATCCTGGGGAGTCTATGCTCTCCATGAGCATGGCTGGACTTTCAACAAGACCTCCACCTTGCTGCATGGTGTCTGCATCTTCAGCAGACTCCTCTGGGCTACTGATCTGGGGCGCAGACACAGACTTGGTCAACTTGGTAAGTGCCAACTCCCGTTCTTCCTCCTCAAAAGGCAAAGAGCTAATGGAGGTGAGAGATGCCTGGATCCCACTCGGTAAACTCGTGTTGCTCTCTGTGTGTCCACCCTCTAAAGAGTTCCTGTGCAGGGCATGTCTTCGAACCAGATGTTGCAAGACTTCCCGGTCACTGGGTAATTCCAGCGCCCTGCTTCGCGCTTCGGACCAGGCAACAGAGCTTGGCTCACTCTCGATGCCTGAATCAGAGATGATGGAAGAAGACCTCTTGATGACCCCAGAGAGCACCGACACTTCCTCCTGCTCCTCTGAGTGAGGGTCCTTTGGGGAAGCCCTAACATCCAAGGGATCCCTCAAAGTCGAGTTTAGTGGATCGCAGGGCTCCGAGGGGGTGAGTTTCAGACTTAGCAGCGCCATCTTGCCCTCCTGATCCGCAACCTTTCCTAGAGTACTTAACTCATGCAGCGTTGTTTTCTCTGAAAGGATGGCACTTTGATGACCTCCCCCTGCTACCTCTTGGCCTGGCACAGCTCTGTCCAATTCGTAGCTCTCTGGAGAGTGCCCACTCTCCTGCTGAGCACTAATGACCACTGTGGGTTCAACGCTACAAGGCCTCTTATTGCTAGATTTCACATCAATGTAGGTGAGTGCCGGGGCCTGGCCATCCTCTGGGCCTGGACTCCTTCTGGGCAGGTCCTCATCTGCCGGTGGATGTGTTCCAGTATCAGACCTCTGGCCCGTCCAGCATTCCTCTTCAGGCAAACCTGCTTTGTTCTGGGATTCACCAATTGTCAGATACACCTGAGATTCGGAGCACATGTCCGAAAGTTGTGGTGTGGTTGCGTTGTCATCTGGCTCTGGACACCTAATAACTTCCTCATCAGAGTCCACTTGGGGTGGTTTCACGGTGGGCAAGGCAAGGTCTTCCCTGAAAGGTGATTTTCTATTTACAATAGGGTTCTCTTCCCTGTTGTTTAGGTTCATTATTGTGGGACTTGTCGTTGGAACATCAAAATTAGGATAAACACTCAAATTGTGCCCTATAAAAAGAAGAAAGAAAGAAAAATGTATTGTAGTTCAAGAACCTATGTCCATAAACTATCTAAAAGACTGACTGCATGATAAACCATTTGGCTGAACTTTGTCCCTGGTTCCTGGGGACAACCACTGAATTCATGGAATTTCCCAGGTGATGGAAGGGTCTTCGTTATTGGTGGCGGGCCTCGAAAGCTTGCACTGACCATGTGATTCATGATGAGTACTTTAGTAGTTGATGTTAAGATGACTCAGGATGGGTGCTGGCCATGCCCAGAAGACCAACTGCTTGGTCAGAACTTTGGGCCATGTAGTACCAGTATGACCTCTGGGGAGAGTGGTTCAATCATGTGGCCAATGATTCAACCAGCCATGCCTAGATCATGGAACCCCAATAAAACCTGTGGACCCTGGAGCTTGAGGAAGCTTCCCCAGTGGGTAATACACATTGATTTGCCAGGATGACCTGTCCTGGGGTCATGGGATCTTCATGTTTGGAACCCTTCCAGACCTTGCTCCACTGGTGTCTTCTTTTGGCTGGTCTTTATTTATCTCCTTTACACTGAAATGGTAATCATAAGCAGAGCACTTTCCTGAGTTCTGTGAATTGTTCTAGAAAATCATTGAACTGGAGGGGGTGGCGGGACCCCCTGAATTGGTAGCCAGTTGGCCAGGATGGCAGTCTAGGAACCCCCAAGTTTGTGTCTGACATGAGGGCATCTTATCAGAAGCCGTGCCCTTAGCCTGTGTGACTTAACACCAGGTAATTTGTGTCTGAATCACCTTGCACAAATGCAAAACTGTCAAATATTATAATTCATGATTTGCCTTTTACTTATCAAAACAGTTTTAACAATTACTACTTATACATATTAAAGCATTTCTCTGTATCATGTATAGTATTTACAGGGTAGAAAGAGCTTTGGAGCCAGGAAGACCTGCATTCCGGTCCTGACATCAGCAGCCACCAGCCGTAGGGCCTTGGACAATGAAAGGACTTAAATAAGTTTGTTTGTTTTTTCCCATTCGAGCTCACTTTCCTCAGCTCTAGGATAGGCAGATTCATAGCAGCCAGCAGGCCTCCGAGACACACCTCCCAGGAGAGTCATGATAGGAACTGTCACACGTGGGGAGGACAGATTTCTGCTTTGTGTAGAGAAACCCTCCCAGTCTGAGCTCTGTCACCAGGGCAGTTATCCTGCATGGCATTCAGACCTCAAAGGCTCCCACGTCACTCTGATCTTCCTGGTAGGACGGCAGGGTCCAACCATGACCTTCTTCCTCGCATTTTTCTTTAGGGTAAACTATTGTCTCTCTTACCCTCTTTTTCCTTCTGGCCTCTCTTTTCTTTTGTCTTCTTTTTCCTGTCCCTCCTCCTCTCCCTCCTCCTCCTGCTCCTCCTCCTGCTTCTCCTCCCTCTCTCTTTCTCTTTCTCTTCCTTCTCATAAAGCATACATGGAAGAAAACAAGACTCTCCCAGGTCTGTCTGTACCACAGCTCTCTTAAAAAAGCCATCGGGTATGTTACTCAATTTCCACATACCCCAGACAAAAGAAGAGGGGACTGGGCTTTTATTCTATTTAAAACTTTTAAATTCTTCAGATGGTTTTCATAGGAGTTAAAGGCCTATAACCACTATTGGATGTTATGAGGTGAACCACTGAGACAGTTGCAAACCACAACTCGCGCTCACACTTCGGGGTGAAATTTACGACTAGTCAAAGAACAAAGATCGGGAAATAACGGGTCTCTCCTTTATGTGGATATGTTCTTCGGATCTTGAGAGACACAGCAAATTTCTCTTTCTCTGGGGCTTTTCCCATAGCCAAGAGAGGGTTAGATGTTCTCTGAGCAAATTCCCAGTGTCCCCTCCACACACATGCTGTACCACCCCCTCCACACAATCCACCTGTGCATTTCCTGTCCCCACTGGAGAGAAGGGTTATGTTGTAGGAGTATCAGCGTGCCCCTGGCTACCACCACGACTGCCGCGTAGTGCATTGTGTTCATAAAAGGAATTGACAATAGAGCAGAAATGCAACAGAACAAAGGCTATTACTCTCACGAACTGTTTATATTGGTTTGAAAAAAAACCGCAACATCAATGCTATTTAATCCACGAATAACACATTGGCAGACCCTACGCACAAAACCTTTTACTAGGCCACGGGTTAGGGAGAGGGGAAGTGGGGATCACTTATAAAAATGAACTAGTCTCTGTTTCTAAGGGATTTTCAAAATACTGGGAAGCATACAAAGTTCAGTACAATTGGCTCTCCTACCAAAAGCATGTGGGCTGTACCCTGGAAAATATGAATTGGGTTCTTCAGAGATGGAGACAAGGACTTCGTGGCTCAACCGTAGTGTGTCTGACTCCAGAGATGGAGGCAGTGAGTCACATGAGGCAGAGAGGACAGCCAGGGCCATGCCCCAGCAGTCTGGGGTGCACGGTCTGGCCAGGCATCACTCAGATCCCATGTGGGCAGAGCAAGGGTGAACGGGGGCATGAGGCGGGCATGGGGTTAGCCAGGTAGAGGGAAGCCACGGTGTGGATGGACCCGAGTGCCCTGCATGAGTGAGGAGTCCGGCCTTTACAGTCAGGCGTTGGGAGGATGGGCAGATTTTTGGACCAAAGATGAAAGATGCCTCTGATTTATCACCGACAGTTCAAGATAGGACTCGGAAAGCCCAGCGAGGAGGTAGACTGTCAAAATAGCAGCATTAGCTTCACTAGCACGACTGTGGAAAAATGAGAGTAGAAGAGGACCTAATTCCAGGAGAATGGATTTAGTCATGAGCTAAGGACCTGTATCAGCTGACATGCATTCATGACTTCCTCTGTGCGGTCACTCTTACGTGTCTGTGGGTGGATCTATCCACTGCTCACAGTAGGCCTATGGAACATAAATTATAATTCCTTTTGCCCAATGTCACAGTCACTAACGGCTGGAGCAAAGATTCCAATTGAGGCAGGCTGGCCAACTGGTAGGGCCCTTGGGTGAAAGGTTCAGTTGTCTAGGGACAGAGGAGTGAGGGGTACCGAGGGGAAGAATTGCAGACAATATAGACAGAATTTGCAAGGGTCTGACACACAGTAGGCATCTAGCCTTGTACTGTAGCAGACCATGAGTCAATATTACTATTTTTAATATGGAAATGGGACTCTTTTATTCACCTTTCTTCACCATGCCGAAACAATGGAATGCAAATCTGATGACCTCATTGCAAATTACATTAAGGTCCCCAACCCCTAGAGGAAATGGGCAACAGTTCTTTATTTGCTAATGCTTTTGCTCTGGGATTAAAGAATCATCAGAGCACACAGTGAAGGAACAAAGAAGGTCAAGAAAAGTTTTGACTGGGGAAGTAGTCTTGGGAAAAGGGAAGGGACGGGTGAGAGGTCTGTAGAGAGAAGTCTTGGGGAGACAGCCAGCCCTCTGAGAGCAACTGCCTTGGGGTCCTTCTGAGAAGACGGGATCCTTAGTGCTGGGGTCATAGACTCATTCAAGTTCCCTGTCCCAAACACCTCCCAGAAGCTGCAAAGAGATGGTTCCTCTAAAACACACAGATGGGCAATGCATGGCTTCGAGGGTCCTGCACGGACAGATGGCCCCGAAAAGACAGCGAAGAGCCATGTCTAAGTCTAGAGCACCGACCTAAAGGGCAGCAGAGAAGGCCGAGCAGGGACGCCCACGAAAGCCCAAGGTTGACTTCCCAGCAGGTGCGGCAGAATGGACGGGCTCAGGGGATATGAAAATTTATAAAAAATAAAGATATGCAATACAATTGTATGTATGAGTTGCAGGACTGAAATTTGCATCCATTAGGATGTCTCTTCATTTGTAAACGAAAACAGACCTAAGACCTTGTGCAAGGAAGCCTAGTAGTGACATCCGAGGGTCTGATCGTGTGTGCTTATTGTAAATTTCTTCCCTACCTGTTCAAGTGTTCTGTAGCTATTGTATATAATGAAGATGAGTGTGCGCGCGCGGGGGCGCGCGCACATACACACACACACACACACACAGGCACACCCAGCCTCAGTGCCAAGTATTAAGCGTTTTTTGACCCGCTGGGTAGGCAGCCATCTGTGGCGTGCCTCCCTTCTAGCTGTCATACTCAGGGTTGTCGCTAGATGTCAGGGCACAACTGAGAATCCAGTGGGCTCCCTCCATCACAGTTACACTGCCCTTGGAAGTCGCCTTGACTTTCTTTTAAAAAAATCCTACAAATCTCGTGCAGAACCTCTGAAATTTAAGTGGTGCATAATTTAATGATGGGCATCCCAGCATCACAGTTTGAAACGCCTCTCAAAGAGACGGCAGGGCAGACCCTGGACCTTGGAGCTGGAGGGACTTGCTCTGAAAGTTGGCTTTTATAAGCTGCATGATCGTTGATATGTACTTACATTCACCACGCTTCGGTTTCTCTCTGTGAAATAGGGCTTATGAAGGTTGGGTTTTTTTGTTTTGTTTTGAATAGGAATCAAAAGACTAAACACATTGAACTTCCAGCCAGCTATTTTCTGGCTCTTTAAGGGATCACGGGTCTACTTCAGCTGTGATAGCCTTTGGGTTTCCGGGAGCCGGGCTGTGGGAAGGGACCGAGGACTACATCCACGGAATGCCCCAGAGGGCACCAGGCTTTCTCCTGCTGACCTCTCAGTTCCCTAACACACTGTGCAGCCCAGCAAAACAGAGCACAGTGGAGATACACACACAGAAACACACGAGCAAGCTGTCTTTCCTCCCCGAGCTGAGCTGCTCATCCACCAATCCAATCACGGATGCAGCCTACTTTCTCGAATATCTTGCCTCATTCGTGGCAAGAAGCAAGCACTCTGCAGGGATCTGAACTGAATGCCACCAAAGCTCAACGAGAAACGACTTTATATTTGAGTTGTGTGGTTGAGATACGAAAGGATGGCCATCCTTTGCTGATGGTTGGGGGACATCTGGTTCCCATTTCATAGGTGAGAACACTGAGCCACGTGGTAGGATCCGACCCCAAAGGGATGCAGGAAGGGGATCTCTACCAGAGCTGCCCTTCTGTTGCACGGATTTGTCAATGGCACTGATACAAGGTCATCTCCAATAACTCGTTTAGCCGGAGGTTTTACGTCTCCTCCATGGACTGACAAATCACTTCCTTGATTTGGTTAAACTGCTGTTGGAACATAAGTAGGGCCGCTGACTGGGACCCACCGAGAAGCTTAGTCTGGAGACTTTCTAGAACAAAGACCAACCTGTTGCAGGGCAATCCACATATCTGTCCTCGAAGATAACCGGCAAGGTGTTCCAGTCCCCATCGATGTCCAAGCACTCCGCGGGCAGCGGGGGCATGCTGGCGAGGTACTCCGAGTTTCGGATGTCCAGAGACAGCTGGCTGTGGGTCTGTATCCTGGGGACACATGCGGGGGGTGAGCATAGGAGCGAGGTTTAAATGTGGAAAGAACCGTTGCCCCATCCCCTGCTCCCAAGAAAACATCCAGAAAACGTTCCGCAGGCTCTGACAATCCACCATCTGTCTGTCCATCCTCTCTTCCTTTCTCCCAGCCACCTACCCCGCCCCCCTGGTCTGGGCACCCAGCTCGGAGGGCATAGATCATATGATCGGGGGGCCCATATCACGTTCCATCTGAGTGAGATGCAATAAATACCATTCCAGGGAAACAGGAGCTGAGCTGCTAAATGGCCAGGAATCTTAAATTAGTACTTTGGAGGAAAAACTTCAAACTCTGTATCCTTGACTCTTGCTTTTCTAATCTCTTATAGGACTTAGGGTCTGAATCCTATGTTGTGGCATTTGTATTAAGGACCATCTAAGATAGCTTTTTTTTTTTTTCTTGTTTTATTGCTTACTCTGTGGACACCAGCATCCTGGATTTGCATGTAAGTGCCCCTAGCTCAGGAACCATGAGTTTTGGTTCCTCCATGTAGGATAAAAAATGCCCCATATGCTTCCTCCATGAACCAAACACCCTTCCACCAGCAGGAATTGGATGCAGAGTTTAAAATCATCAGTTCTCCTCATTAAAAAGATGGGATGGTAGGAAATGATTATTCCCTTCTCAAATCCCTGAAGGAAGTAGAGGGTTTATTTCCTCCCACAAAGGAAGAATGTTAACATTCCATCATTTCCCATTCCACCTCAATCACTCTTATTTTTTTAAAGATTTATTTATTTATTTCAGAGAGAGAGATCACAAGTAGGCAGAGAGAGAGGAGGAAGCAGGCTCCCTGCCTAGCAGGAAGCCCGATGCAGGCCTCGATCCCAGGACCCTGAGATCATGACCTGAGCCAAAGGCAGAGGCTTTAACCCACTGAGCCACCCAGGCGCCCACCACCTCAACCACTCTTAAACCGGGGGAGAAGAGGGCCTTATCGAGCTGGTAAATCCGGGAGAAGAGTTACACACACGTAGCTAGCGTCTGTCTGTCTGTCTGCCGGGCTCTCTCATTCCGCACCCGCAGGAACAAATATACTAAGCTTATATGCTTATGGGATTCTTTATACATGTATTTTGAATATACATATGAAATATGAATATTGTATTTCTTTCTAATTTTTCAACAGTATTTTAACCTATGATCAAAAAGGATAAGCAATGTGGGGCATCTGGGTAGATCATTGGTTAAGTGGCGGACTCTTGGTTTTGGCTCAGATCATGATCTTGGGGTTGTAAGGGCGAGAGACCCGAGTCAGGCTCTGGGCTCAGTGGCAAGTGGGCTTGAGATTCTCTTTCCCTCTCCCTCTGCTCCTCCCCCTTGCTCGCCCCTCTCCCTGTTTCTAAAAAAAAGAAAAAAAAAAAAGATAAGCAATGTATTTATTCTCTTCCCCAAAGCCATGAAATCTATAGCAACTTCCTAATATTGTGAACCTTTCCCTGAATATTTAAATGGAGTTCTGTTGCAATCGATCCTGTGCTTCTTAGCTAGGATCGGAACCTGGAACTTGTGGTCCAGTTTTCAGTTCATTAAACAAGTACACGGACTGGACACCCATGTGTGAAGGACTGGGTCCCCAGGTGAGGGCAGATACCTCCGGGACGGAAACTTGACTCTGGACCTATAGAGCTCACGGTCATGAAAAAATCAGGTGATGAATCAAGGAACCACCAGCCAGCAGGAGAGGGGCTGGAGAGCCGGGTCTGGGTTACCTCATGCAGCCAATGACCTCCTGCCAGAAGGTGGCTTCTTGGCTTTGTGACTTTGCGAACGTGTCCAAGTACCTAAAACAGTGCTGAGGATGTGTTTAAACAAATGACTAAGAATTCTAGAGCGCAGACACAATTTGGTGTCCTCACACCTAGGATGGCTATTCTTAAAGCCAAGGAAAAAGGAAGCGTCGGTGAGGACGTGGAGATTCTGGAGTCCGTGGACACTGCTGATGAGCACAGGACACGTCGCAGCTGCTGCGGAAAACAGTATGGAAGTTCTTCAGAAAACTAAACATAGAAGCACCATACGATCTTGGCAATCCTACTTCTGGGAACTTATCTAAAAGCATGGAAATCAGGGTCTCTAAGAGGTCCGTGCCCTCCCACATGCACACTAGTCACAACAGTCCGGCTACAGAGTCATGCTAAGTGTCCGTGAACAGAAAAACAAAACTGAAAACGTAGGACAACGGGATATCGTTCAGCCTTTAAAAAGAAGGAAATTTTGTCCTATGTGACAGTGAGGACAAACCTTGAGGACATTAGGCTAAGCCAAAGAAGCCAGCCTCATGAGGACACATACTGTGTGAATCCATTTACAGGAGGAATTGAAAATAGTCCAATTCAGAGTCAAAAAAATAAAGGCGTGGTGGCTGGGTGCGGGACAGGGGAGATGCTAGGTAACGGGCATGAAGTTTCAAGGGAGGAAGACAAGTTCAGGCAACCTGCTATCTGCAGAAGCCAGGGCCCAGTTCATCACCTATTTATCTCCCTGACTCCAGCAGTATAGCCGACACAAATCCAGATTCGACTCCTTAGGATGATGGTTTCCCACTGTATAGAGGAATCACAGCTACATACTATATACTATATGGACACTAGGAGTGTGGGATCTGGACTGTAGCAGATCTGAGTGTGTGCATTCGATGCTTGCTGTGTGGTCTAAGAGAAGCTACTTAACCTCTCTGAGCCCAGGTTTTCCCAGTTTCTTCTTCGGTGAAGTGGGGTTAGAAACAGTTTCTAGCTCATAGTGTTAGTGTGAGCATTCAGTGGGCCCACGGAGGGACAGCACGTAGCTGGATTTTTCACCTGAGGCATCTCGAGAGAGAGCGCCAGGAAGGCAGGGAGAGTCCCCCGTGTGTTCGACGCTACAGACACAGTGTCTCGTAAAATAAATGCTTTTTAAAAATTAGCCTTATGCTTATCCCAACAGAAACACCTAAAAGGTAGAGTGATCAATCAACGGTCATCGTTACAGGGGTTAAATCCCTGGGACGGGATTCCCGCACTTCGGCACTCTGCATTCAGTTATCCGAGAAGCTCTCCGCTGAGCCTCTCCTTACTGTGGGAGCAGCACAGGCTG
Organism: Ailurus styani; assembly: GCA_002007465.1. Lineage (NCBI taxonomy): Eukaryota > Metazoa > Chordata > Mammalia > Carnivora > Ailuridae > Ailurus > Ailurus styani. The sequence continues at coordinate 3,402,025 of LNAC01000156.1, read as the reverse complement.
GACACGGGTAAAGCAGAAGAGAGACACAATACAGCACACGCTTGCTATGAGCCAGTTCTAAACCATTTTCAAACGCTGCGACATTGCATTTTTAAATACTGCAATCCGTGGCAAGAAACCGTCTCCATTTTACACGGCGACCCAGTACAATCGCACGCTCCCAAAAACACACTCTGAGAAGCAAAAGTTTCTGAAACACATCTTACTGGTCCTCCGTACTCCATCTTGTCCTATCCTATCCTATCCCATGGAAAAGTGCTGTCCCAAACCCACGACGTGGATGTCACAGCATAGTAAATGATTCTGCCCCACTGTTCGAGAAACACAATCTACTTGGAGCTTGAATGAGATGGGTCTTCATCTTGATGGGTCTTGAACTTGGTGGTTCTTGAACTAGACAGGTCTTGAAACTGATGGGTCTTGGACTTGATGGTCTTGACAGATGAGTGTCACTGGGGGCTCCTTGTCTGTCCATTTGTCCATCCTGATTTGGGGGGAAGGCTCTGTCTCCTATGGACACCTTCCCTCTCCAGCTCCGACCCTCAGGTGGGTACACCCATGCCAGAGCACACTCGCTAGCCCGGCCTCACACCTGCTCGCCACCTCAATCTAGATGACACTCCATTCATAGCACTCTGTACCTTTCCTCCAGTAACTTTCTCAATCTGACATAAAATGACCCTTTCAGATCCATACCTCTTGTTTTTAAGGACCTAATTAAAAGTTTACTTCTGGGCGCCTGGGTGGCTCAGTGGGTTAAAGCCGCTGCCTTCGGCTCGGGTCATGATCCCAGGGTCCTGGGATCGAGGCCCGCATCGGGCTCTCTGCTCAGCAGGGAGCCTGCTTCCTCCTCTCTCCTCTCTCTCTGCCTGCCTCTCTGCCGACTTGTAATCTCTCTCTCTGTGTCAAATAAATAAATAAAATCTTTTTAAAAAAAAAAAAAAGTTTACTTCTTCCTGAATAATATTGCCTCTAGCCTTGGTGTACACCTGATCTTCCAGGTTACTATCTACTAGCGAATAGTACTCAGTTTCTCTACAACTGCTCTACGAGACAGATACTCTGGTCTCCTGGGTATCTGCAGGGCTTAGTCTGTACCTGCTTCAGACCTCTGGCCGAATGTCATCATCTCAGGGACCTTCTGTGACAGCTCAAAGAATGTGCACTCTCCATTCTTCCCACACTGACATATTTCTCATTGGCACTTACTGCATGTGCATATCATATTTACTTATTTATATGCCTTCTGCTATTAAAATATAAACCCCATGAGATGAGGGATTTGTCTGTTTTAGTCACTGCTGACTAATGCAGGGAAGAGTGTCAGGCCCAGAGCCAGCACCACGTGGTATCTGTTGAATGAAGGACTCCCCCTGCGACGTCTAAGCAGCCACCGAAGAGAGGTGTAGTAACTGGTCTGGTGTCACAAATCTTGTAAGTTCCAGGACCAAGATTTCAAACCACGTATGCAAGTTTGAGATCAGGTCTTTCCATCATACTATTTGCCAGCTTTTTAAAAAGGCCTTAATCATAATTGTCATGGTGCAAAGTCTGAATTCTTTGTCCTGGTCCATAAGGTCCCACGGGGGCTGGTCCCTACCCCCCTTGCTGGTCCTGCCTCCCTCCCGTCCCGTTCCTGCTCACTCCAGCCTAGAGCTACACTTGTCTTCCTCCTGCCCCTCAAATACTCCGTCTTCCCATATAAGAGCCTCGACACCAGCTCTTCCCTCTGACTCGTTTTCTTTCATATCAACCCCAGTCTCTATTCAAATGTCCCATCCTCAGAGAGACTCTCTCCCGGCACTCTCGCCAAAACAGTCCTCATCCGACACCCAATGTTGAGCTGGAGCTGCTCTCACCAGCTTGCAAGAGCCAACTGCACACATCTCTTCCAGCCCCGTGTCCAGAGATCACGTCTTGGCAGCAGGAAAGTGACCGCTGTGGAGCATTCACGCAGCGGAAATCAGCAAACACTACAGACCCGAGGTGTTGTTTTGTTTTTCCGAGAGCTCGTCCTTCAACATTCATGAGGACACTGGCCATGTCCCTTCTCATCATGTTCTGTGTCCTCACCTTGATTTGGTTTTCTTTACTTGTCATTAACTGAGATAATACGATTTACGTCTTGCCTGTTTCTGCCCTAGAATGAAAGACCCACAAGGACAGCATCTTTAATTTGTTCCCTGTGGTGTCGCAGTGTTTACATGCACAATCGACAATTGTGTAACGTATGAGTCATCACCTAATATTTTCTGAGCCGTCTGTGGCTTGGACAGTGCGTTCCACGTGCACGGATGTTCTCATTTTGTCCTTATAGCTCTTACCCTGTCCATTTTAGGGAAACTAAGACTAGAGGAGGAGGAGGAAAGAAACAAAACTAAATAGCAACAGAACAGCAGTTTCTCAAGGACCTGCTGTAACTCGTTGGAGGAGGAGGATTTTGAACCCAAGTCGGCCAAGTAACATATCCTCTGAACCTGAATGGTCCGCATCCCAGTGAAACTCTTCTGGAAGAGGAGCTGCGTCTGGGTCTGTCCCCTCCATGTGTGCCCACACTCCCGGGGAACACAGCACGCCCAGCGGTCGAGGGTTTGCCTACTGGGGGGACCCAGGAAGCAGGCTCCTGCCATAGTCCTGACTTACAGCATCTCGCTCAGCGGCCCTCCCAGTTCCGCTCACATTCGTCACACTAACTCTTCTGATTTTAGTTGCTGGGTGGAATGAATGAAGACGTGAACGAGTGAAGGACTACCCGGTTCCAGACAAGCTATTTTCACCATAGATGCGTTTTTCTTGGTGCCTTCCCACCCCCCGCTGTCAGATTCCACAAGGCAAACGGTAAATGTCTCCTAGTTTCCCTAGATGAAGTGTGGAGAGAAGGAAGAGGTGGTTGTAAAGCAGAGTCTTGCGTGACAGATGACCCTGAAATGTTTCTCCTGCTGGATTTACCAGGTGGTCTCGAACATTATTCCATCAACATTTATTCTTTGAGGTGAACATATCATTTCAGAACCAAAAAGAACCCCTTGAACTCAGGTAGCAAACTCCACCCCGTCTTGGAGGGACCCATCTGTTCCTGCCCACAGGGGAGATCTACAAGAGAATGACCTCATTTTTTGTTAACCCTCTGGCTTTCTTAGCATGTTTTCATTGTTTCTTTAGTTTTGGAGGAAGGCATACTTAGAAATTCATCAGTCTGCCTAATTAGGTAGTTCCATCTTCATTTTTATGCTAAATGTGTTTCGAAGCTACTGCAAAGTCTCTAGCGAATTCTGTGTTTTTTCTGACATAGCTTGTGGCCACACCACCTGCTTCTAATTCATTTCGCAAAGAAGACTCAGCACAGATGTCTTCGGGGACCTAGGAAGTCTTGATTCTGTCTATGGAACCATAATAACATTCAACAAAAGAAAACTTTGGCTACTGACCTTCTCTGCCACCTGCCAGCTCCCGCCTCTGCAATTTGTCTGACTCTTTTGCCTGCAGAGAAAATGCAGCTCAAATGTGCAGAGGTGGGCAGACTTCTCTCCTTCGCAGTCAGAGACAGAGGGAAGAAGGGCCTTTGAAAGAGAATGTCTTAGGTGGCCACTTTGACGGTGTGACGTGGGCATGCAATCGGTTACTTACAGATTCTCCTGAAAGGTCAGGACGGCCAGCTTTTGGTGCTCCATATAGAAGAAGGCCTCAGAAAACCTTCGGACCTAAGGAGAAGATCACATAAACAGTTTAGTTTATGGGGTGGGCCTTTCCTTGATTCTCCAAAGGGAAACTGACAAAGGAGAGCTGAGCCGACCACCCAGAGGGGCTGAAACAAGGGCTTCCGCAGGTGCCCTTAGTCCAAAGCCGGCTTATGGACACAGTTTAATGCATATTTATGAGCCTGTTCTTACATTGCTTTCTATTATTTGTTGAGGTAGGTCTTATTATTTCTTCTACTAGAAGGAGACACTTGCAAACCGTGACCATAAGTAAATGCAGAGGAAACAGAATTTGCAAAGCCAGTCACATTAAGTACATCCACTAAGTACCAGGCAGACCCAGATTTTTTTTTTTTTTTTTTTTTTTTTTGCAGTAAATGAGGAGACTGACATCTTCTAGGATGGATTAGTACCCGCCCACATGCACGCGACCCAGCGGCAAAGAAATACACCAAGAACAATGTCTTACATTTAAAAACACTTCTTCAAAACACTTTCAGAGCACTTGGGACATGCCTCGCGCTGTCATCCTGTAGCCAAGGCAGCTATTTCATGAATGGTGGAGGTTAAGGTGTCAGAGGCTGAACCAGTTCATAAAGTCCCACCGAGAGCTCACGGGGGAGTCAGGACCCGTGCTCACAGTAACGGAAGTCAACCCCAATTCCTGTTCTGCCCCCTGAACTGTTGCAAAGCTCCCTCAAAGGACCACTGGCCCATGATTAGAGAATTTACACCACTTGACACCTTACCCTCAAGGTGTGATGTTCCTGGGTGAGGTAAGAAGTCACCTTGGAGTGTAGAGTCACCGTGTCGAGGAACTGGGTCCACAGAGCCATCAGGTGGGAAGTGAGCCGGGCGAGATCCTTACTTATCTGCTCGGCTATCTTCTCGGGATTGTTCAACATCTGGAGAGGCAAAATGGCGGTAGTAAAGGACCTCTTTCGTGAAGCTACTGCAAGTTTTCTCCTGACGTCTTCACCAACTTCCCTGCTGTTAGTGAGTCTCTCCTTCCTCTGGACTCCATATCACGTTACACTCTGAGCTCAGTCCTCTACAATCACTACAGTATCTGCTTCTTCAGGGCTGCTATTCGGCAGGTGGAATGCTAGGCATTTTGTGTGTGCTCCTCGTTTCATGCCCACTGTTACCACTTAATAGAGTTATTGGGCATCACTTCACAGGAAAAATGAGAATCAGAGGAATTCTGTAGCCCAGCCAAGGCCACAAAGAGCTGGGATTCAGTGGCAAGGCTGTCTAACCAAAGACCCATAGCACCACACTGTGTTTCCTTTGTAGGTGTTGAAAATCCTTCCTGAGGGAGGCTAACGTCTTTATAACCTGAGTACTCAACTAGTTAGGTGATTTGCAAGGAGGCGGGGATGGTGCTCATCATCTTCCTAACATCTTCCCACCATCACTCCAAAGAGCTCCAGGGGCGATCCTGGGTTGCCTTAACTACGACTTGAAGATGCCAGGCTAAGGAGGGCCTAGAGCTTTTGGGGGGAATCTTTGGATGGTTTTAGTTTAGAACTGGGAGGCCATCTGCTGAGGGATGGGGCAGACTTTGCTTCCAGAGGGGAGGTCAAATCTCAGAGGACAGGCAGGGAACCAGGTGTCGAAGCCTGACACTGAGCGGTAGGGCAGGGCCACCATTTATTAACAAACTCTTAATGTGCATCTTCCATGTCCCAGGCACATGTTTTGAACAAAACGGGGACACAGAGATGGATAAGGGAGGGTCTCTGCTGGTAGGGAGCCTCCATGGGCAGAGACAATAGGAAAGTGAGTTAACAATGAGGAGTGGTGGGGGTCGCTCTGTCATGGAAGACATATCAGGGACAGACAACCACAACCATTTCAAGGCCATCTCTGCTCTCCTTCCCTGCTCCATGCCTCAGTTTCTTCATCAATAAAATAGGCCACTTCTTGGGTGTAATAACAACAGGAAAAGTAAGATCAAAACCTTGCTGGGCGCCTGGGTGGCTCAGTGGGTTAAAGCCTCTGCTTTCGGCTCAGGTCATGATCTCAGGGTCCTGGGATCGAGGCCCGCATCGGGCTCCCTGCTCGGCGGGGAGCCTGCTTCCCCCTCTCTCTCTGCCTGTCTCTCTGCCTCCTTATGATCTCTCTCCCTCTGTGAAATAAATAAAATAAAATCTTTAAAAAAAAAAAAACAAAAACCTTGCTTACAACAGTAGAAGTTCTTTTCGCTATTCTTAGACTAAAGGCTGATGCTAGAGGAAGGCAGGTGGACTAGAGTGAGGCATCAATCTAAGAGGAAGAAAAAGAGGGAATGACAAACATGGTACCCAGTAAGGTTCTTTAGTTCTTGGGTATTGGTATTTTATGATCAAGGACTGGCTGCCAGATATAGGGCCTCCAGCAAGTGGGGCATCTCTGAGTTTCTTAAGAGGAAAGGTCTGTCTTTGATGAATACACCAGCTCCAAAGTTCCAAAGTGGGAGAGTGGCTCTGCCTTCTTCTGATGGAAGGCTTACTTCCTGCACCAGCTCTTTTGGGAGGCAGGGGTCAAACTGGGACTATCCACTCTTGGTTCAGCCCTACAATCTGCAGCCAAAGGTTCAGAGGCAGAAAACTGAGCAACGCATTGGGGAGAGTCCAGATAAGGTTAAGGAAGAATTCTAACTAGGCCACAAGAGGACTCTTCGCCTCTCACAGACGCCTGGGCCTGTGTAATGACAGACGCTGGGCTTGGAGGGGCTTCGCAGGCAGGACCAAGGAGAGGCCCTTCACGCGAACGAGCACACAACGGGGCCCCATGCCTGAAGAATGCTCAGCCACTCACCTGGGCCACCCCTGCCATGCTTCTCATCCGGACTCTAACCATGCTCCTTTGTTCACTCCTTCCCTGCCACCTGGCACGCTCAGACCCCTTCTTGGTTAGCCTCCCAGCGAGCCGGGCGCCTCTCCTCTTGTACCCCCCAGTCAAGCCCCGATTCTACTGAACAAGCCTCTTCCTCCTAAGCTGCTAGTCCTGGGAACTGTGTCTCCATCGTATCCCCAACGGTGACCAGGTAGGCATACAGTAGGGGCTTAATAAGTGTTTATAGGAGGCACTTGGAATAAAGATACATGCAAATTACTCCACGACTACAAAACTGTATGTTCTCAACTTCTTTTAAATCTCGGAAACATTTCCATGCCCAACCCCACTCACCCCCCAACCCCCCCAATCCATCCATCCCCTTTGATGGAAGGTTCCCTACACGGTGTGGCCGGCCACTAGGGGGCGATGTCCTGCCTCCAAAGTTTGGTAGGTTTTGAGTGCCCTTTGCGGGTGTTGGGGAGGGGGCTCTGTTTCTTTCACTGTGAGCATTAGGGCAGCTCTTTAGCAAACAATAGAGTGGGCTGGAGCCCACCCACTCCCTGGTTCCCTCCCCATCACCCATCCGCATCCCTGCATCAGTGGGCTAATTTGATTGCTCAGCACAAAATCAAGCCGGTAGCAACACAATCACTCAAAAGCAGGGCAGTATCCCTGTAGCTTGGGGGCTGGCGCCAGAGCAGGAAGACAGTCCGTTCGCTGGCTTTTCATGAGCTATATGGGATAGATTCATTGCCAGTCCAAGTTCTGACCTGAGCCACTGCAGGGACCAGATCATCCAAAGAGCAGTGCCCCCCGAGCCCAGCTTAGTGGTTCCGAGGCTTTAAGGAGGCCACCCTTCAGAGTCCACAGGGACAAAATGAATGGGGACACATCTGTGTGTCCCCCTGTATTCTCAGGGCTGCAGGGAGACAGTGCCCGGTGCCTGAAGGTGGAAGCCAGAATCCAGCAGGTGGAAGCTAGCATTGCCCTTGTTTTAGCTATAAGTGGAATCAGCCATTTCCTGCCTCAAGACACACACTCCTCCTCCACACAGCCCCCAGCAAGCTTGTCACCATCCTGCCTGGCTCCCTGTCACCTGGGGGTGAGTCCAAGCTCTGCACCGTGCAGGGCATGCAGGCTCCCCCGCAGAGCCCCAGGGTCCCCCTGCCTTCCCTTCTGAGAGCCCTGCTCACGGATGCACATGCACGGCCTTGCCCCTGGGGCCCCCCAGCCTTCCCTCCACCATTGCCTACACTGCCTCTTACCGGAGGCCATGAGGCTTTCTCCCCCCCAACACACACACCCACCCCATGCATGGCCTCCACTGCCTGCAGGCTTGGAGACTGGATGCTCCACGCCCTGGCATCCAGGTCCTTGGCCAGCCTCATGCTCCCCTTCCACACTTTCTAAATGGACTTCTTGGGCCCCTCACGTGCCCCACCTTTATCAGGAGTGCCTGTGATATGACTCCTTGAGGATCCCAGCCTTTCTTCAGGGCTCACTGCAAAGGGCCTCTCCACCCTAGACCCTCCCTGACCCCGGCACTGGCATCTGCTCTGTCCTCTACCTTCCCACTGGGCCACCGTCTGTCCACGGTAACACTGCGTTTCCCCGACTTTCTAACAGCTCTGATGTAGGGGTTCTCAATCCTGGCTGCACAGTATACTCGCCTGGGGAGCTTCTTTCTACATTTTTTCTTCCAGTTTTAACTGAGATGTAACATTATTGACATGTAACATTATGTCCCTTGAAGGGGCACGCACAACATCTGATAAATGCATCTATTGTGAAATGATCATCACAATAAGGTTCATTAACACACCCACTACATTCCATACTTAAACCGTTTTCCTTGTGATGAGAACTTTTAAGATTTATACTCTTAGTCACTTTGAATGACACAGCGCAGTATTGTTAACTTTGTTCTGTGTGTTCTATTCCCGGAACTTGTTCATTGTGTAACTGGAGGTTCATACCTTTTGACTACCTCCACCCATGGCTCCATCCTCTGGCAACCACTGATCTGTCCTCTGTTCCTATGAGGTACGTTTTTCTGTTTGTTTTACATTTCACACGTAAGGGAGATCATAGGTTACCTGTCTCTGACTTGACTACACTTAGCACGATGCCTTCAAGATTCATCCACGTTGTTGCAAATGGCAGGATTTCCTTCTTCTTGTGGCTGAATCTTGAAGGCAGGTTGTTCCCGTGCCTTGGCTATTGTGAATAACGCTGCAGTGAATGCAGGGATGTAGGCATCTCTTCGAGATAGTGATCTCATTTCCTTGGATACATACTCGGTAGGGAAATTGCTGGATCATCAGTGGTTGTATTTGTAAATTTTGGAGGAGCCTCCATACTGTCTTCCGCAGGGACTGCTCCGGGTTCCCTCCCCACCAACGGTGCATGAGAATTCCCTTTCCCCCACATCCTCGCCAGCACTGGGCATCTCTCATTTTTGTTTTGTTTTGTTTTTTGTTTTTTTATAACAGCCACTCTAACAGGTGTGAGCTGGTATCTCACTGTGGCTTCGATCTAGCTGGGGAGATTTACTGAATACAAACGCCTGAGCTCTACTCCCTGATATTTTGTCTCACCTGGTTTAGTTGGGACCCAGGCAAAGGTACATCTTAGAAGTCCCAAATGTGTTTCCACTGTGCAGCAAGAGTTGAAAACCCTGGTGTGAGACGGCAATGTCACTTCGCAATGAGACCATTTTCTGAGCCCAAGTGCTGGCACTGATGAGCAGGGTCACCAAGCCTAACTGTCACACTGGTTTCCATCTTCAATTGCCTCTCTCTCTATATAAGGTGCAGTACCCACCCAGACCATCCACGCAATGGGAGGGGAAAGTGTTCCAGAGACCGCAAATAAGAGCAGTGTGCATCTGCCAAGTGTCTATTTAAGCACATATTCTTAATAGATGCTCGATGAATTTCTAGCAGACGCACACTACTGTTTCCATCACCAGCGTCATCACACTGCTAGCCTCCTGCCATGGCTGAGGCCATCTGGGCACAGGTGCAAGGTCTCCATCACCCTCCAGGACATGCACATGGTTGGTAGTCAATACATTTTGTTAAATGGATGAGTAATAGACAAATGTAGCGTCAGCTCCAGGGACAGAGACCTGTGAACCTATTTATTTTTTCCAGAACATCTAGCAGAGAGCTGGACAAACAAGAGGGGTCTAGTGGATACTTAATAACAAAGAATAACAAAGACAGCAGAGTATCTCTTCAGTTTCAGCTCTGGCCTGAGCTTGCATGCCCTGTGCTTTCATCTCTGTTTTCTACATCAAGCCGGGACCTACATTGGTCCTGCATCACACCTGTCCTTTCATCCCACAGGGTGAGTTTTTTTTTAATTACCTGTAGCTCTGAGCACAGCTGAGAGAGCGTTTCCTCCACAGCAAGGGACTCTAGGAAGAAAAAAAGATGCACAATAAAATGGACACATGCTGAAATGCTGTAGTTGCTAAGTGCAATGAAGAAGCATACGTTCAAGTTGGCATTAAAATCACAGAAAGAAACACAACTCCCGAGGACTCTCCTCCTTTCTATTCTAACTTCCTAAAGGGGTCACATTTATAAAAAGGGTAAGCCTGATCTGGGGCCACGTGTCCCCACAGTAGACAAAGGTCAAAGTCATCTCATGGATCTTTTCTGAGGAACAGAAGGCCCCCACGTTCACATAGCACGTTGTGTGGTTCAAAGGGGTCCCACATTCTTTTGGACTTTCACAGATATGTGTACGCGGGTGTGCACACATCTGCATGTATGTGTGTGTGACACATGTGGGGCATGGGTTTGGATCTCCATCACACAGGTGAATGCGGGGAAGCATAGGAAAGCGGGCTTAGCCCACTCAGCGAGCCCAGCTCCACCAGCTCTGACACCCACAATCATCCCAGCCCACGGAGGAGCCTGTGAGCTCAGCTCTTATCAGCAGGAACCTCTGGCCTCTGGCCATGTGGGATTCAGCGTTCGCAGTTCTGCCTGCCTTTGAACTCTCCCCCAGTCCCATTGGTGCTGCGGTCAGCGGTGTGCACTTGGCCATGGCATCGGTTCTACTTAAAACGTTGCTGCCAGGTGAGTGGGAGCAGTCCTTCAGCGTCTCTGGATCCTCACTGATGGTCTGATGAGCACATTCCTGTCCCCCCAGCACCTTCGTCAGCTCTGAGTCCCACCAGGCACAGTGGACTTCTGTCATACAGATCAAGGCTCTGTCCCTCATGTCTGGCACATAATAGATGCTCAATAAACATAAGATTATAAATGAATGAGCAAATACATTCAGCGCCTTTGGGTAAAAAGAAGTTAAGGCCAGAAGTCAACACTATACATTCTCCATTCTCCCCGTAAGCCACGTAAATGGGCTGATTCTGTGCATGTCTTTTTTGTGTGAATAACATTTGAACCCGGAAAAAATGCAACTTCACTACTGCATGATCCAAAGAGTAGCACCTGACTTTTCCAGGTTAGACCTGATAAGGCCAGATGGGAAGACGGCAGGACAATTCATCAACAGTGATGCACCTACTCCTTCACCCTACCTGCCAGGTGCTGTGCACAAGGGATCTGAGGGGGGCCTCTTATCTCAAAGACCCCCCATCTAATGGGGAAGAGAAACATGCAAATAAATCATTGTCATGCAGTGTGTTCAGTGCAGGAATGGGCACTGTACGAGGCCCTAAATACTGCCAAAGCCATGACTGTCTCAGTGGTGAGGTCTCGGGGTGTGGATGGGGAAGCTGAGGCATCTCGGCAGGATTGTGCTTCACCTTGAACCAGGCTAAGGACCTGACCTCGGTTCTGGAAGTTTAGGGGCCCCAGTAGAGGACTGTGATCAGAATCACACTGTGTCACCCGCTGTAAATGAGTGGGATGATATAAGGGACGCAGTCCTGAGAGTCGGAGTAGGAGCTCCGCGTTCTTGTCTTGGTTCTACCACGTACTGCTGTGTGACCCTAAGCCGTCACTGCCCTCTCTGAGCTTCAGTTCCAACACCTGTCAGCAGAGAGGCATTCGGGCCCAATGATCTCCATGACGTCTGATATGTGCAGGAAGCTATTCATACCCAGAAAACCACAGATGATGGCTGCTGGGAGGTTTCTATAATCATGCAGATTAAAAAATATATATATATAAAAGATATATACAAGTATATATTTGCGGATTTATGTATAGCATATATAGAATGTATTTGTATCATGTTGGGGGTTGTTTTCCAGTCTTGTCAGTTGCAATCCTGTAACAATTTTCCCTTCCCAAGCAACTCGACATTGTGTACGATCCTGGCAGACATGTAGCCGGTGTTCAGGAAGTGCCTGCTGCGTGAACGAACGCGTGGGTGCACGGGCCTCGGGGTGCTCCTGCCTTTTCTTCCCTCCTAACGCACGTCCCAAACTCCCTCCAGTGAGAACGAGGTGACACACGGAAAACACGCCTGGGTTGGCACCTGTCCCTGGGAGGCTGACAAAACCGCAAGCCTTCGCAAGCCTGGCCCGCTGCCCGCCGGCTTGAGGCGTCCCCCGGGCCCAGCCGCTTACCCAGCTCCATGGGCGGCAGCTCCGGGATGTCCCGCGTGATGACCAGGAAGTAGGCGCGGAGCCCCCGGTAGGCGCGCAGGAGCAGCAAGCACAGCTCCCGGTGCCACCGGTGCGCGTGCTGCATGCAGTTCTCGGACGGCGCGTAGAAGCTTCCCTGCGGGCGGGGCAGACACGGACACTGAGCCCCGGCCCGAGGGGCGTCTCCGGAACAGCCGCCGGGGCTGCGCAACCCCAGGGAAGGGAGAGCTCGAGTTCCGCCCCCGCCTCTCCGTGCGGAGCAACGGCCCAGCCTCTGCCGTACGTGTTCGTGTCAAAATAATAACGAGGGCGATACTCAGAGTAACAATACCAGTGAGGAGGAGGAGGGTGGCGCCCACCCGGCAGGTCTGGGACGGGCTCGGGGGAGCCCTCCCGAGCCCGTGTTCCCCGGCCGCTGCACGGCGCACCCAGCAGACGCGGGCGGCCGGGAGGGTCTCCTTCGCCGGAAGACGAGGACCTGGTGGAGACGGTCGCGGGAGGGGGTGAGCGGCCGGGCCGCCGACGGCAAGGAAGCCGCGCAGCTGTGACCTGGGAGCTGAGCGACTCAGGGCCCTCGGTGCCTGTGCCGAGAGACGGGACGCGAGGATACGGAGTCAGGGGCATTTGCTCACGGACGCTGGGACCAAATGTGGTTTGTGCGATGAGGGAAATGAGGCCAAGCCCACCGCGTACGTGGAGACCCAGACCCGGCGGAAGAGAAGATACGATGTCTTGGGGTGAATTTCGGGACAGGTTGGTTTTGGGGGCAGAGAAAGGAAGCCCCCGGGGAGGGGCTTGGGCAGGAGAGGAAGAGGGTGCCGGTCCCGGGCTGGAGAACTCCATGGATGTGGGAGCTGCCTGTCCATCTACTGCTCACGCAGCCGTGCGGGGAGGAAGTCAAGGGCTCTTCAGGATCCCCTGCGGCCCTGCCGGTCCTGCTGTAGGAAACTCCACATGGGGGGCTGGTTCAAGTCCCCGCTCTGGGTTCTCCTGGGCTGGTGATGTGGCAGCCTCCTGCCTCATTTGGTCTCCTTGCTTGCTGCCATCGGAGAGGACTGAGTTGGTCCACGGGGGCAGGACAGGTCTAATAGGGCTCAGTGATCATCTGCAGGTCACCTGCAGTCCCAATGGTGCCATGAAGGCAGACGATCACGGGTGTTTGTACTCATGCTAATCACGGCCTCGTGATGGGTGGGTCACGCAGGGCGCTACACATCGGGAAAGCATGATGCAGGGGTCACCTAGGTCTGAGATGGCCCTAGTCAGGTCCCTAGGAAGAAGACACTGTCTGTCATGCAGCACAGCAGAGACCTCAGTGTGTCCACGGGAGCTCAGGAGCTACAGGGATCAGTGGCCTTGCAGAAGGGGTCAGGTCTCTGCACCCATGCACTGACCATTACTGAGTGTGGGTTACCCCGGGAGGAGGTGTTAGCAGAGCTAACAGACAGAGCAATCAGAGCTCTCAGAGCAATCTCCAGAAAGAGGCTGGCCGATTGCCGTCGGCTACCAACAACCTCGACAGCGTGAGGGAATGAATGTCTCAGGCCTAAGGAGGGGAGAGGGGCAGTTCAGCACCGCAGCCACCAAGAGACCCTCGGTGGACTCTCTTCTCCCTGGTGACTCCACTGAAACCTTCATTCTGAGGCCACCAGCTCCTTTGTGATTTGGACTTAGGAGAGACATTCAGTGAGGTCTGGAATTAAAAGACATTTCCAGTTCCTAAGCAGAAAATTCAGTCAGCCAGGCACTTAGGGCAATTCATATATTCCCATTTCTCATCCTTCCTAGTATGTTAGGAACAGAAGTCAGTACAGTGGTAGAAGGACGAGCAGAGGTGTGCATAGCAGGGTGCGTGTGTCGGACTCCCCAGACCTATGCAGCAAGAAGGAATCCACTGTGCACGAAGCATCTACGTACTCCCGTTACCTTGATCTCAGCTGGTGTTCAACAAACAGCATACACAGCAGATGCTCTCCTTTTGACTTTCGAAATGAGGATATGCATATGGTAACAATCTCAATATTACCAAAGGAAACACAACATAAAGTGCCTCATGCCCCAGAGTCCAATAATTTCTTGTGGATCCTTCTAGAATACTTCCATATGCATATGTGCGTAGATGATTTACGTGCACTTAACATATGGATGTGTGTCCTGGAAACACACACAGACACACTCGCACGTTGGAAAATGCTCTGGATGGTTCTTTGCTCCTTGCTTTTGTCACTTATCATGCCCCAAAAGTTCTTTCTGGTTAGATCAAATAATAAGTGGTAGGAACTCCAACTTCTGTTTCAGAGCTCAAAAGACTGTGGGTCAAAGGATCAAATGACATGTACGAGGTCACCCTGCTTTGCCCACAAAGACGTGATTCTCCAGTTCAGGTGCTACACAGAGGCAGTCCCTTCCCAGTGTGCACACATGCCCTGGAGACCAGGCCTGGCGGAGGATAGATGTGCCACCAGCCCTGCCTGCTTTGCCTGAGGCAGAAGTCCTGCAGGGCCTCTCGGAGCTGTGAGTATGCAGAAATGGGAGCAGACAGGGGATTAACAAAGGCGTCAGAGCCAGGAGCTAGAAGCCCCCAATCTGATTGCTTCAAGCTGCCCTGAGCCGCCTGTTTCCTGGTCCTGCCACCTGCTCGAAACCGAATTTCTTGTCACCAATGCCTCCACTGGAAAAGGCTTCAGGACCCATTGAAGACAAGGGATCTTGGAAGTCTGATATTAACTCTGACTTTTAAAACTAGATGTGACGATCGCTGGGTGTCCTATGCAACCGACAAATGACTGAACATTGCATCCGAAACAAATCGGGGAGATGAACCATGAGAGACTGTGGACTCTGAGAAACAAACTGAGGGTTATGGAGGGGAGGGAAGGGGGGCTGGGTGAGCCTGGTGGTGGGTATTAAGGAGGGCACGTTATTGCATGGAGCCCTGGGTGTGGTGCATAAACAGTGAATCTTGGATCACTGAAAAAATAAAAGAAACTAATGTTGTACTCTAAGTTAGCTAATTGAATCTAAATAAAACAATAAGTAATAAAAGTAGATACCAATATCATACGGATTTTTCTCAAGAGACACATAAGGTGATCTTTGGGGAATCTTCATAACATTGATTCAATATGATTACTGAGGTAATACGAAGTCAAAATGGTAACCTCAAGAGAAATCCCGAAAAGAACGCATGGCTTGAGATTATCAACAAAATAAATCTTGTTCCCTATAAAAGAGTCAACCACAACTGTTTGAAAGTGAGCGAGCTGCTGCGGAATCCCCTGAGCTGCCCCCCTCTCCAGGGGCTGGCAGAGCCAGCAGGGAAGAGCCCACACGCTTCCACGGGCCTTGCACGGGGCGGGTCAAAGAGCACAGTCTTGCCACATGATGAAAGGAGCGTCGAGCACCGCCCTTTCCCCCGGTCCGGAAGGGAAACCCTCCATGGCACACAGGCCTCCCCCCAGACCAGCCCAACACTAGGCTGTGCTTGAACTGCTGATGGGAGGCTCCAGGCCGGGGCCCAGCCCACAGCAGGCACACACGGGATGTAAGGAGGGCATGGTCATGACATGGCCTGTTGGCGTGCTGCTGAGGATCAAGAAAGACTATTTCGGTAGAAGGCAGACTCAGGTGACATCCCAAGGTGATGTCAGTGGGCAGAACAAGATGCCCCCACAGATGGCTCCAAGAACATGCCTACGGGTTATGTGGCTCAGACATCAACAGTGATCCACTTAGAAACCTAAACAAAATGGGTTTTAACTCAACTGAAGCTCCTTGGGAGCTCAGCTGGGACACGGTTTGATTAGAACACAGAATCTGGAGGCAAGTAGGCCTGCACTTTGCTCATGGATCAGCCACTCACTAACGGTGTGAGCCGTCCTTTGAAGTGTCCGTTTCCCAGGGGAAGTGGGGAGAGTAATAAACCCAAAGTGCTCATGAGAGTGCCTGGGTTACATTCAGGACTTAATAGGTGTTAGGAAGGTTTGCTTCACTACCTACCAGAGAAAGCAAGCTTGCCATCAACTCTGACCTTCCTCTAAAAGAAGGTCACATCAGGTGACCTCCAGATCTAATTCCTGCCCACGCTCTAGATCTATATTCCAGAGTGCTGGTGGGGCAGCTTGCCTGTTGTCAAGAGGCACCGTACAAGGAGCTAATTGTTACCACCCTGACCCAGTCCTTCTCTTCCCTCTGGTCGTCCTTACTGGATCCACTCAGCCCAACATCTATGACAGCTGTGACATTCTCCCAGACTCCATATTTCTTTCTCACCTCAGAATCTGTAAGGAAGTCTTGAAGGCTCTGCCTCTACCAGACTCTTGCTTCTGCCCTAGTTTTAAGCCTACATTGTTTACTTTAATTATTAAAGCATCTTTCTAAAGGGTCTCACTGCACGGTCTTACCTACCATCTGTAGCCCTAGCATGTGCGAGTTCATTGATAGCGTTACCCATTGTCTACAAGAGACAGTTCAAGTTCCTTAGTATGGCACTCAAAGCCTGGAGTCCCCACCCCATTTCCAGCTCCTCTGCTGTGTCTTGCCCCACAAAAGAGCTCTAGTTGCTTTTCTCCTTTTAAGGGCCTGTCCCCTGGCTGCCTGAAACTTGCCACCAAGACTTGGATCAAACGTCCTCTCCTCTGTGAAGCTTCTCCATCCTTCCTTCCTCCCAGGTCCTGCACACACCTCCTCAGACCACCATGATCTTTCCAACCTCCCTGAACACGCTGAGGGTCGAAGCAGTTCCTCCTTTGTCTTTGAAACTGAAATGGCACATAGAAATTTGATGATGAAAGAAAGAATAAATGAATGAATGAGCTCTAGCCTTCTCTGGGGGAGACAACATGGGCCTGGATGGAAGATCCAGATCACCGTCACCTCCTCCTTCTTAGAACTGTGGGTTTTCACACAATTTGGGGATTGGGATTGGGATGTGCTACACTGCCACAAAAATCATGTTCCAGAACTTTATGTCCTTTATATAAACACACTTATTTATGCTTTATATGAGATATGTACACAATCCAGTATTTATCTGGCCCATGGTAAACACTGCTAACTTTTCATTTAATACAAACACGCCCATGAAAGTTAAGATACATTTTTATACAGAACTATCAGTACATCTTCTATGTTAGAATTGTGGGAGAATGCATAAATGGAATTGGGTTTTAATATTCTGTATATTTATTTGAAATAGGAATGCGAGTTCTATCAGACCTCACCATCTAGAATTCTATTAATAGTAGCCACTGCTCAGTAGATGCCTGCTGTGTGCCTGGTATTGCATTTTGGTCCCTGAATCCCTCCTCTTGATAATTCAGGGTTTTCTTCTTTTCATTATTATCTTATTTTTAATCAATGAGGAGACAAGGAGAGCATCAATAAGCAGCCGATGTTTATTATTTGACCCTATTCCACCCCAGGGATTGTCTAAGTGCTCTATGTGTATTAGTCACTTAATTCTTACGCCAACCCTATAAAATAAGTACAATTATCCCCTTTGTAGCCTGAGAGACTGAACCCCAGAGTGGTAACCTGTCCGTAGGTCTGAGGGCACGTTGCGGGTCATCAGTTCAGACCCAGGCTGGGTGGGAAGCCTCACAGCCCTGAGCTTTCAGTGGGAACTGAGCTGGAGGAGGTTTATATAGTATTAGCCTGTGTTTCCGTGTCCAATTTGCAGAAAAGGGAAGCCTCTAACTCCGGTTAGGGCCCAAGTTTACAAAGGAACCGCACTCTACACATTCCAAAGGGAATCAAAACCCCCTCTAGGCCAGCCTTTCCTTTGCAACCAACTAGCTGGGATCCCAGAAAACAGTTTTGTCTTTCTGTTCTTTCCTCTGGTCGGCCCCAGCCTGCTGCCCTCCTGGGGAGCACTGCCTGATTCTGTGCCCCACACACGGGGCTGCTGCAACCAGCTGCGGGTTGAACACCAAGCACCTCTTCCCCCAAACAGCTGAACTATAGAAATCGCAGATGATTTCACATCAGTATGACTTGATCTCAGCTGCCCTGACTGTCCTCTTCCTGGCAGCCCACACGGTTCCTGGAACAGGAGGGAGGGGGGCGGTGAGGGGGTGGACAGGCCCTGGTCTAGGTTACATTCCCTTCCAGGCATGTCTCCATTCTACATCACGTGCCTGCTGCCTGTCTTCACCTGCATGTCCCTCCAGCACCGAAGTTTCCTGCAACTGACTGCCAGTAACCACAGAGAGCCCTGTGTGGCTCTGGCCATGAAAGGAGTGAATGTGCCTTGGCGTTTCTCTCCATATGTTCGCTGTCCCTGCAGCTCCTCTCTTGGGAATTGGGGACAGAAGAGAATTCTTCTACGCCCAGCTACCTTCGCGTGGGGCAACACCTCCATGCAGCTGACTAGAGCCACAGTTGGAAGGGAGGAAGCGCCCCGTTGTGACGCTGAGGGGTTGCCAGAGCTCTCTAAAGGCCCATCATGGGGAGTGGTCGCAGGAGGTCCCAGCGAGGGGGTCTAGAGGCATGTGTGGGTGTGAGAACACTGCTGCTCCACTCTCGCTGTGTTTTCAAGGTGGAGGGGCGGCCACTGGCACGACGCCCCAGGCTCCTCTCCGCCCATTTGCTGGACACGTGGTGAGTCGGGGATAAAAAACCGGGTCTTTTTTCTTGATAGCAAGTCCTCCGTGGAAGGCCCTTGTCTCTGTCCCCCTCGGCCCTGGCGGAGGCCTGGGAGAGGAGGTGCTCTGCTGGGGAGACCTGTCTCTGTCCAGCACTGCTGTGGCTGACCAGGCAAGCAGTTCATTCTGGAGTTCAAGACCCGGGAGCCCCCTTGGTCAAAGAGGTAATGACCTCCTCTCTTAGTTCAATCTCCAGTTTGTCTTATCGTCTTACTTTCTGCCTGGTTCAGCACTCAGGTGGAGAGGAGACTTTCTACCGTTTCCGGAGTCCAGGGGTCTGACCTCGGCTACTCCTCAGCTCTAACCCTTGGACAAGGACTGAGCTGCCCTCCCGGGACAAGAGCGTGGGCGGAGGGGGATAGTTCTCTACCTTCCACAGAGCACCACACACGTACAGCCTTAGTCTCATGGTTATTACAGGTAAGAATTCCGTAAGAATCCTTCTGCTGATGCACCTCATAGCATTTCACAAGAATCCTTCTGCTGATGTACTCCATTGCATTTCTTTTGGTAAACTGGTCAATTCCTGTATGACCGAGAGATTTTTGACCTGTTTAGAACTTTAAAAGGTAATAATTCATTATCAATTAAATAAGTTGATATACTGAAGCTGAACAATTCATCAGCATCTTGTAAGTTACCTTGACGCCTGTGATGTTTCAGGTGAATGCATATATATTGCTGATATTGATGTATTTGGTTTTAGAGAATTACATATTCACATGGTAAGTATTATGATTGAGAGTCCCACTGGGTTTCTTTATATTCTTCACCAAGTCAGTAGGGTCAGCCCAATTCCGTATATCATCATGATCCCAGTTACCTTTTCTCTTGCCTCCTGGGTGCCCATCTCTGTGCTATGAACACTTGAACTCCAGTGGCGCCTGGGTGCCTCAGTGGTTTAAGTGTCTGCCCTCAGCTTGGGTCATGATTCTGGATACCTTGGACCAAGCCCTGCGTTAGGCTGCCTCCTCAGCAGGAAGTCTGCTTCTCCCTCTCCCTCGGCCCCTCCCCCTGCTTTTGCTCACTCTCTGTCTCTATCGAATAAATAAATAAATAAAATCTTTAAAAATAAATAAGTTAAAAAAATAAGTGAACACTTGAGCTCCAGAGATTATATTGCACTGCCTTACCTGGAAGAATTTATCCTCTAGTTGGAGGAACCAGGGACACAGATGCATAATGGCAGGTAGGTGTTAAACCAGGAGAAACCATAGGATGCTGAGTGTGTGGAAGGGTGTGAGCAGAGAAGGCTTCCTAGAAAAGGTGACACTGCAGCTGAATCTTGAATGAATGGTTAGATAGGCAGAGAAGGGATGAGAGAGGGTATGTCAAGCAAGAAACCAGCACAAACAAAGATACAGAGTGAACAAATAAAGTTCAGCGAACTACCATCCATGCTATGTTGCTAAGCTGCATGAGTCCAGAATAGAAAAGCAGGACATGGTGGGAGATGGACAGGTGGGATCTGGTCATGGAGGGTCAGGCATACCACGTTCATCAAAACTCAATTCTCAGGAACCCAGAGACACATAAGAAAGGTACCAAATGTGTGCCAGTGTGCTTGTCAAGGAGGGAGGGAAGGGCATGTGCTGAGGCTCTGTTCTAGGATGCTGGCTTCTCATTAGCTGCTGAATCTGGTCCTCCAAACCTTCGAGGAAGTCAAAATCATAATGTAAACTTACAAAAGTGGAATGAGCCCAGAGAGATTAAGTAAATGGCCCTTGCTCTCATAATTACTAAGAGACAAGTCCAGGGTTCCAAAACAGCATAGCCATGCTCTCTCATCCCACAGGCACTATTACAAATTCACCAGAATCAAAGTCTTCCTAACTTAGGGCAAGACAGTGAGAACAGGGATCATGGTAATCAGAAGTGCTGGATTAATTATGCATCGTGTGAAGGGCTGAGCCGTTATTACTCCCATCCCCAAGAGGCCAGTTCCAAGACCATAAACTCCAACGTATCTGTAGGATGAGCAAGCTGTCAATCTCAGTGGGATTGCAGCCACTGTAACTGTTTCTACTGTGGAAGCTGGAATGGTTCACTATGGTCTCTTCAAGGTATAAAATTCTATGCTTCTGTGATTTTAATTATGAAAGCCATTAAATTCCTTCAAATAACACTGGGGCCCACGTAGACTCAGCATCTGTAATTCCTCTCGTACTGGGAGCTATGAGGTCTCTCATGTGGATTTGGTCCTTGGCTCACCTCCTGGCACATCTGCTGGGCTCTTTCTATATGGCTCATTCTGTAGGGAACATGGAAGGTAGACCAGACAGACCAGCACTGAACACGGATTCTATGTTCTGATAGCAAATATACGAACACCCATGTGTCTCCTCATAAGCCTCCTTACCTGAGACGCACAGAGCACTCAGACTCAGGTTCAAGAGTGAGGTGGGGGAACAACAGTGACTGTCTGTCTCAAAGTCAGATGATCAGTACAGGGCATGGCTATCACTTCAATGAGGTGAACCTGATCCCTGAGCCCACACTCCTACCCACTGCCAACTCCTGCCTCCCTGTACAAGATGTTCAGTGAATGTGGGTCCTCTCTTGGCCCCTGATGAAAGAGATAAGTCTGTTCTGAGAGATTATTAAGACAAATGGGAGGCCACTGCAACAATATTACCATATTAGAATGTTTACTTCTATAGGAAACCAGCTCAAAGCAAGTATGGCTGTCATTGGAATGATCATGGCAATAGTAGAAACCAAACAAGAGTATTTGCATAAGATATTACAGTTTATCTAGAGCTTTTAAATCAACCGTGTAAGGTACAGGTCGTCGTTAGCCTCGTTCTACGGATGAGGAGGCAGAGTGGTGGACCTGTCAGACATACTCTCGGGAATTGAGTTTCCTATGAAAAAGTAATTGTCAAAATTAATAGACCAAAAATAATCGGAATACATTTTAAGTAGAATTTGGATCACATCTCTGGCCATGTTGCAATCAAATACTGCTATGTGGTTTTATTACTTGCATTTGCCTCAGGTTCAGGATGAAGCTATTAAACGTATGGCCACCAACACGATTGCACTGACGTTGCGTTGCGACATTTTTGAATTGAGGCTAGGGCAACTGACTTGTCGTCCACACTGGACTGCATCTACTGATGGCTTATTATATGGTAGTGCTCTCTCAAATATGGTGAGCACCCTCTATGGGGTAGAGAGCCCACTGTGTATTTGCGATCCTTGTTTTCAAGCACCAAGTTGAGGAGCAACTAAGACAGGCCATGGAAGCAAGGTGCTTAGAAGAGCACCTGCCAAAGAATGGGCAGCTGGCAAAGAACAGATGATTGCATTCCGGAGACACCCAAGAGGTGTAGGCCTGCCAGGCTGCAGGGCTGGCTGGAGAGACACCAGGGAGGACGAGGCGGAGTGAGGATGCCGGCCATGATACCAGCGACCACCCTGTGCTCACGCCGCCTTGCTCTTCTTTGAGCTGAGGGGATCGAGGCACAGAAAGAGGAGAAGAGAGGGGGCCAGAACCTACTTCCCTGCTGTCTTCCCAACATAGGTGACCCTCCAGGCTTTCTCCCTTTTCGGTATCGTACACAGAGCCTCCAAGCGACATGAAGAGACCACTTCACCACTGTGTTTATGAACAAGGACTCCGCAGACAGATTCTTTAAGGGAGGTGACCGCAGGCAATATACATCACGCCAGCACAGAAAACACTGAACACTCCGTGTTGGAAAGCGCCGGATCCATCTATCGAAACATTTCCAGCGTTGGCTCTTCCACTTTCTGGTATTTTACTTCCATTTGTTCTTCATTCAAAGCAATTCCCCAAACTGTGCGCAATGTTCAGCAATTTTGTTAGCAGTTGGCAAATCGGATCCTTAATATTTAATCTAATTGAGAACAACATTACACAACTCACACCGAACAAGCCATTTAGCTGTCAGATCATCACAAAACCCCAAACACCTTTCCGATGAATGCAGTTTAACAGTCTAGCTGGAGGAAGGCTCTGATTTAAAGAAAAAAAAAAAAAAGATACTCTTCTCCAACTTGATCAGCTGTGTTCGTGTCTCTTAAGAATCACCAGTCACTATGTGTGATGTTTGAAAAACGAGAGATGGAGTGTTGTGTGAAATGAGCATCTAGTCCATCATCAGGATTAAACCAAAACTCGAACACCAGTTTTGCAAACCGTAACCTCGCCAGAGCTGCCCCTGTGTACAGGCCAAGTGTCTCTATTAAAACCACCTTTGGAGTGCCACACCATCTGCAATATAAGATTGCTGACAGGATCGGTTCTCTAACAAATCAAATGCCTGGCAGAGGTCAAGTGCATTATTTGGTTATTTCATAAATTGTAGATACAATAAAATAATATTATCACAGTGGTTCATTCTATTACTGTTATTAACTCCATTCTGGTGTTACCGAACATCATCTCGACTTTCCTCAGCAGCAGATCACTCACGAGTTACGGGAGGCGGGCAGATGGAGTAACGGGGAACGGCAGTTATGTTCTGTGCATTCTGGGCGCTGTTTTCAATTTCCTGTAATTCGCTTTTGTTTTAAGGGATGTCTTCAAATCTTTAAGACTTGGCTCTCTGATCTGGCAGAAACATCTTTTGGGGATAGGATTTTAGCTTGTTGAGGATCCAATATTGAGGGAGTTTATCTCCCTGGCAAGCTGCCGCGTGTGGATTTAAGCAAGAGAAGGGCACGGGCAAGAAGCAGAAGGAAGGGGCGCCTGGGTGGCTCAGTAGGTTAAAGCCTCTGCCTTCGGCTCAGATCACGATCTCAAGGTCCTGGGATCAAGCCCCGCATCGGGCTCTCTGCTCAGCAGGGAGCCTGCTTCCTCCTCTCTCCGCCTGCCTCTCTGCCTACTTATGATCTCTCTGTCAAATAAATAAAATCTTAAAAAAAAAAAAAGAAGAAGAAGAAGAAGAAGAAGAAGAAGAAGAAGGAAATGGGCACGCAGTGGCCGGCTGTCCAGAACTGTAAGGACCGTGGGCTCACCGAGGAGCAGAGAGAAGCCAGCAACCAGAAGTCCTTCACCGAGGACCCGAGAAGGCAGCTCTGGATCAGGCTGCGGCCCGTGTGGAACAGAAGGGGGTGACGGATGTGAGCGGTCTATCTGCTCTGGATGCCGCAGCTGGAAGTCAGCCCCCAACCCGACCCAGAGACTCTGCTAGTGGCCCCCACTCCCTTCCGGAAGTCTGCGCTCCAGAGACCAAAGCCAGCCCCTCTCCCTGTGGCTTCACCTGGCCCAGCCTCCACTGCCCAACACCAGCCTGCTCTGACCCCGAGCCTGGCCCTCCATCCCAGGCGGCCCGCCCCACGGTCCCTGCACCTGTGCCCCAGACTGCCGGCCAGAGCCCCACGCCGCCGCTCCCAGTCCCCGACACTGCTTCCCTTCTGGGGACTGCGCTGTCATTTCCTCGACTCAAATGCTGCTGCTAGGAATCCTACGCTGAAGCAGAGAAACCTCTCCCAAGAAGGGTTCCGGAAGTTTCTGGGCCTGGCTATGGTGAGGGTCACCACAAACTACGCGGAATGCAGGAAATGCTGACATGGCGCCCAAGGCACCCACGTCTACCTTTACTCGAGAGTCTCTTAGTGGCTGCTGTTTTCGGGTGAGGCTAGGAATAAAGAGATTATTGGCATGTGATTTCTGGGTGCAAGGCCCATGAGCTCGGGTGTGTGTGGCAGAGACGGACGGTCTACGTACAGCTCGGTAAGCGCTAAGATCAGGTCTACACACAGGCCCCGTGGCACCCGTAAGACACCTGCATCCATCCGGGGCCAGTCAGGGAAATGCCATCGTATTGTTTAAAAGAAATCAGCGGGTGAAAGTAGGCTGTGAAGGACAACCTTGGGCAGGAGTAAAAACAGAATCGAGATGACATTGGCGGGGTGTACTTGAGGGGACAACCCATGAAGACGGGTTCAGGTTTGAGGCCAGAGGCAGCACCGAGGCCTCTCTTCTTTGTCACGAGGGTGATTTTCAGGCTCACCAGCTCGGGGGAGCCAAGGGGAGACAGCGTGGAGGGAGGAGAATCAGAAGAAACTGTGTAAGTCTGGAAGCCATGTGTTGTACAGCGGGAAGCGTCCGCCCAGGCCGCGGAAGACGGACGAGGAGCAGCATGAAAACAAAGACACGAAGGCACAGGACAGGGTCTGCGGGAGCCCATCGCTGGCATTGGCGTGTGAGAGAGGAAGGGGCCCAGGACGATCCTGAGGCTCCTGGAGACTCTGTCGAATCAGCAACACCGAGCCCAGGCCCGGGTCCCGGAACAGGGCCCCAGCCGAGGAGACACGGCGTCTGAGATGAAATCTCTGATACCCCACCCCTGGGGCTGGAATCCCAGCGCCATCATTCACAGTCTTCCTGAACGTGGGCCAACGGATCTCCGCAGGACTCAGTTTCCCTATCTGTCAAATGGGGGCGATACTACTAGCTTCTTCACAGGGGCGAGGGAAGAGTAAATCTGAGATATGTGCACAGCCTTACGACAGGCTGGAAAAGAGTAAGAACTCTGCCAAGTTTAGCTACTATTATTCTACTAATTAACCGAAAGCAGGAAGTGTGGCCTGTATATGAGCCATGGAACCACAGCCCTTCTATCTGTGAACTCCCCGCTGTGATCGCTGGAGACAGCTGGTAGGTAGCTCACTGAACTCTTGGATTGGGAGGCTTCAATCCAGCATCTGAAGATTAGCCCGGGGACAAACCTCAGCAGGTTACATCCGCCCTAGGGGCCCCAGGCTCCCCTCTATGAGAGGGGTTAACCCATCCTGGGCCTGTGATGAGATAGCAGGGCCAAAGGCCTTTGGGACGAGAGCGCAGTGAATTCAGGGATCATGTTCCCTTGCTCACTGCAGCAGTGCTGACTCTCAAAAAGGGCAGGTCAGATGTCCTGGGAGGTATGCATATGAGCCCTACATGCTCCCCTCCCCCCACCTCCACCCCTGAAGGCTCCCATCCCAGAAGCAAGGCTGAGCAAAGGTCAGAGTATTCCGTGAAGCTGCAAGCAGACTTTCTGGCAGCCACGAGCCAGCATCGGTTTCGTTGCAAGTTCTCCGGGGAAAGTGAATGAGATCAGTAGAGAACAGGATTCTTTGCTACCCAGAGAAAGCGGCCAGGGAGGCAGAGAGAATGACAGAAGTCAGTGAGGGATGAGAATCGTCTCCAGTAATAAATCCTGGAGCAGACAATTGCCACAGGGAGACAGCCGACACAGCTCCAGGGCCTGCAGACACACAGCCCATCTACACCCGTAGTGGTGTGAAGACAAGATTCAAGGAGGGTTGCATTGTTGAGTCTACTTTAGGAATAGGAGGTCCGGGGTGAGTGCTGGTAGGGGTTTGCTGGTCGCCAGTAAAACTGTAAGTGACTCCAACAAAACTGGCTCTGAAGCCACTATTGACACGATTTACAGCAACTGGGGGGGGGGGGCGTGGTTCAATAAAAGAGGGCGTATCTACCACACTCAGGGATCCAACTTCAATTATATCTTACAAACATCTGGTATTTGCCGGGTGCAGGTGCTCGCCCCCTCGAAGACGGCCACTGTGTGAAGGAAGCCAGGGTCTGCCCCAGGGCCTTTGGCTAACAGGGAAGACAGACAACGGTCTGCAGTGGGGTGGGCCGTGCATCACACATCACGCGGGCAGTGAGCCCGTCTGGGGGGTCAGGCCGAGTCCCCTGGGGACAGGAATATTCATTCTGGATCCTAAAAGATGGGCCAGGGGAAAAAACAAACAAACAAACAAAAAACCCCACAAAACAACAATAAAAAACAACCCTCACGTTCTGCCTTTCTCACTCACAGCCTCCAGGGGTCATCCCACTGTTTATGCTTGTGAGCAAGACGGCCCCTGGAAGCTGTCGCTGCTTCTGTACTGAGCGGAACAGCCGGTGACAGAGGAGATGCTGGAGAGGGAGAATCAGCTCCCTAGAGTCGGATTTACCCGGGCAGACGCCGCAAGAGGCAGGTTCACATAGCATAAACTGTGTCTTTGAAAGAAAGCCACAAGGCTCACAGTTTTGTAAGGGGGGAAACTGAGGTCTGAGACCCCATAACTAGTCGGTTGCAGAGTTTACTGCTGCCCTCGGCTATGGATCTACCAAACTTCTTCACTTACTAGCAGTGTGAATTGGGGCAAATAACACGCCCTCTCCTGCCTGTTTCCTGATGACACCTAGATACAACCGTGGTAGCCTCGGTGGTGCTGTGAGGGCTCATGAAATCACCAGCACGAGTATTGGCTGACGTGAATGAACATCATCATCAAAATGGCCATCGGCCTTTGGCACCTGGCAAGCATGCCACTTACGTCGAGTTTGGAAAGTGTTTCTGCAATCTAGATTTAAACAAGGGGTGACTACGTGGAAAATGTGCTTTCTGGCTAGAATTATCCATATATCTCTGGATACTCATATCTAGACAACAATATGGTAGAGGTGAAAGAGCTTTTAGCTTAAGTGTGGGGAAAACTGACTTTGGAATCTCAATAACTTCCTCCAGAAGATGAGGAAAAAAATCAGCCTTGCGGCTTCCCTTCCTTATCTGGTTACTCATCTGTTCCCTCATTGTGGTTTTGCATAGAAATAAGGAGTGAGCGCACTGTCCAAGGCACTGGCTATGCAGTATTCAAGAAAGACACAGTTCCTTCCCCAGAGCTTTGGTAGTGAGGGGGACAGACTGGGGACAAGATAAGATATAGGATGTTACTGCGGAAGAGCCATGGGAAGAAGACAGAGAATGTAAGTGTTTCTTCTGGGCAGGCTTATAAGTAGAGAGAATTCTCATTCCTGTAATAAAAACAATGTCTCTCTTCTAAGCAACAGCGGGACTATCAGTGGAAGACATATTTAACCTACATCCCTTCATGCCAAAGATAATCGATAGACTCTAATGGATGCAAATTTTGTGTTTATGGAAACTTGATAACTGAGATTACTTCCAAAGACGTGAGCAGTGAGACTTTGGCAGAAAACAAAAACCAGATCTATGCAAACGTAGCGTTTGAGTTAACCAAAAACCCTTTTTGCACATGAGCAAAACCAGTAATAATTCTACTTCTATGACTTCTAATTGCAGCTGTGCTAAAAATAGGGATAAAACAAAAACAAGAGAAGGAAAACAGGAGACAAGCACGACCACTGAGTCAATATTCACCACATGCTGGTCACTGCAAAGACATTAACTGTGAGAACAGCACATGGGGACAGCATTCTGTTCTGTCGTTAACTACCAAGTAAGTCAGTGCAACACACAAAATGCACAGAGCAATCACTTCAGAATTACATGGCGGTGGACCAGAGTTTCAGTTCAAATAACTGCCCTTAGGAAAGACACCGAGCCTCTCAGATCCTTAGTTTCTCCCCACCTGGAGGATGAGTCTCATGCTTAGAAATGTTGGTGGATGGTGGAAGACTCCGAAGAGATGATGTGTGCAGAAACTGAGCACTGTGCATAACGTAGCGCTTTCTGATATGTGCTACGGTCACCGAGTCTACCCTAGAGAGACCCCATGCAATGACCTGTCTCCCTGAACACACACATCCCATGTATGAAAAGAATGGTTCCCCATCAGCTTAAGCAACACAGAAACAGCTTACTTGGCATTGGCAATATGCGCTTCAAGGAAATTAAATTGAACCAAACTAGCAAATAAAACCATTTCTAAGATCCCAACAATAAACATAAGTTGAAATGGGTTGAACACATTCCAGGGGATGACAAATGTCATGTGGTACTTACCAGGTGGAGTCAACACACGCTACACGGGCAAATGCCATTAATAATCACACAGCTGAACACCAGCAATTTGGTCTCCATGGGAACAGAAGGTAATATTACACCACCATTCTTTGATGGATCTTTTATTATTTCAGTATTTGAAAAGTGATTTTTCAAGATGATAGAAACTATCAAATACATTCAATTATGCATAACATCGGAGATACAAAATGTGGGGTCTGGAATATTCCTTTGGTCCTGTTCATTTTTCAGGAAGGAAAGAGGTCATTGATGGGGAGAACATGCTGATGTTTTGGAGAAGGGATCACAATATCCAGTACTTCTGTGATTCCTCAAATTGCCAAGCCCAGAAACTGTCTCTGGAAGGTTTTATCCCAGAAGACTGACTTCCTGCCTTCAGTCACTTTACAAACACCCACCAGGGACCAGTGAATACCCAGAGCCCTAGTCAACTCAGGGAGAGCGCTCAGCAATCATGCAGTAAAGTCCATCAAATCTGTTAAATATTTGAGATGAAGACTAGGAAAATACCAAAAGAGCAGTTTAAGGTAACTTGGGAGAGGCCATACAGTTCCTAATTCATCAAAAACAGAAGGAGTTACCCTTGGACTTTCTCCTTCCTGTAGATCTGTTTATTCTCCCACTAAAATGCCTCTCCCACTTCCGGCTTGCATTCCCTAGGTTGGGTTCCAACCAATTGCCATAAGGGCCTCCTGCCGGGTCTGCTCCCTTCCTCTACAAGCACCTGAGTGAGAGGTGTGGGTCCCCTGGTGCCGGGGGTCAGTAGCTGCCAGAAACCACAGATGGTGTAACAGCTCATGGAAGGCTGGCCTGGGCCACACACTATCTTACGTGTTTTAATGTATTAACTCATTTACTTCTCACCCCAAACCTGTGAGTTTTCCACAGTAATATTTTTTGCATCTTATCTGATGAGTTTGCCTCAGATATAGAAAGAATAAGCAACTTTCCTACAATCACACACACCCTCCCATCCCTGCTGACACACAAGGAGAAGCGCAGTCCAGAACAGAACGTAGCAACATGGCCCCAGAGTCCGTGGTGGACATTGCAGGTGCTCCACAGGTCTAGAAGTTGGGCGATAAATGTTTGGGTTATCCACAGATGACAAGGACCTCCTGGCTCATGGTTGGGTCATCATTCTAGCCTGGACCCTGGAGACAACCTGCCATTTCCTCCAGACTAAATGCAGTTCAAACAGGACTCTGGTCAGCAGCTACAGCACTGTTCCTCCCTGTGGGGCAGCTTGTAAAGACCCTGCTGTGTTCAACTGCTAATAAGAAACAAAGAGCCTCACTGTGGAGCCTGGAGTCCCTGAAGCCTAGGTTCATATTCTAGACGTCACCTGCTAGCTGGTTCCGTGAGCTCTCTGCACTTTCCTTTCCTCACCTTAAAGGTGACATGAATAATAACCCGGCTCAGGGGCTGTCATTATAATTAAATGAGTAAATCAATGTAAAGAGCTTAGAAAAATATTTGGCACATCAATGACAACAATGATGGTGGTGGTCGCAGTGGTGGTGAGGATCAAAGGAAGCCATGTGTATATACCTCTTCCCCACAAAAGACTTTCAAGAAAATTAATCTTCAAGCCCTCTATTCAAAGAGTTCACGTAAGTTTCAGCTCCTGGTTTACAAGGAAGCAGGAAATAGAATAACAGCAACAATAGTATGTGCACCTACATCCATGTTTAAAGGTTCCACCAAAATGGGGCTGGAAGGAGGGGCGACTGCTTGAGCCAAAAATGAGTAACAGAGATAAAGATTACACTCTCATTTGTAAAATTAAAAATCCACATAAAAACATGAAGTAACAGTTTTCAGACATTGGCCATAGGCTGCATAGACATTGGCCATAGGCTGCATAGACTACAACTGAAGTGGGTCCTACTACTCTCCTAACACACTGTTTGCAGGAATTTTCCAGGATGTGACCTAAAAGCGTGGTGGAACTTATGCAAATCCTGGAAGCCTCCTTGAGGCAAGGAGATGGGGATGAGAATTCAGGCCCAGCGATCACAAGGCAGATTTCTAGGAATGAGAGTAGAAGAAACAATTCCCAGAGCTTGTACACAGCTGGGAATGTAGGTGCATCCACAGACCAGAGTGGGAGACCTCACAATTCATGGGACAATGGGCAGAGCTCAGAGAGACACTATCTCAGCAGCTGGATAAAATTAGCCCTAGAAGAAAGACTTCTCTGGTCCCTCATAGCAAACCTAAAAAGGAAAACTCAGAAGAATCAAACTGATTCCAAATAACTTAAATGCATTCCACAACAAAGCTCTCTGAGTATATATATTGATATATACATATTTTATATGTATTTGTTATAAATACATGTTTATATTTTTATATTGTTTATGAAATGAAAATGAAAAGGTAAACACAATGCCTGACATTGAATCAAAAATTACCAGACATACTAAGAGCCAGGAAAGTACAAGACATAATGAGGAGAAAAGTCAAACAGTAGAAACTGAAGCAACAATGACACAGATGACGGAGAAGCTCTCAGAAAAGGGAGTGGCAGCGAGGAAAAGGAGGGGGGGTAGAGAGGGGAGGTGGAGATGTGGGGGAGAGGGAGGAACTGAGAAGGGGGCAGAAGCAGAGAGAAAAGGGGATCAGAGGAGGAAGCCAACTAAGCAGGGGGAGAGATGAGGGCAGGGAAATGGGAGAGATGGGAGAGAAATGGGAGAGATGCCTGTCAAGAAGGCAGGACAGGGTTAGGGGAAGGACCAGGAAGTGCCAAGAAAGGACATAAATGTAGTGACAGAAAGAGTAGAATAGCATTGTTGGCTCTGCTTCTTTAGAACTCTGATAACAATGATAATTTATGACTTGTTGATATAATTAGGTTTTTAATATATCCCTCAGAGGGGTCACGCCAGTGCCCTGCTTGTCTGTAAGGCTAGGACGGCATGTGTCTTACTCACTGGAGTGTTAACACAGACCCAGTAAGTATATTGAGGTGGCCGAGTTGTTGAATATGTTATAGAAGAATGAGGACAAGTATTACTACTACTTTACGGACCAAGGGAGACTGAGTCTTGAAGGTTCTCTGAATTACTCAAGGACAAAAGCTAGTCATGGCAGAGTCTAATTTAAATATGGATTTCTCTGCTCCCAGTCCAGGGATTCCTTCAAGCCAGAAAATAAAATTATTCTTTTTGGTAACTCATGCCAAGTCTTCAAGCTCTCAGTGAATAGTGATGCTGAAATTATAATTTGTATTTTCTCAGATGGAACAGTTATAAACACAAACAGGCTCAGGGAGCATTTCTGCTATATTTAGGAGAAAGGAATGTTCTGTACGAGCTGCAGGTAAGGGAAAGGCCACTGAGGAACAGTGCACGACAGCGGGGAGGCTCCTGTCAAAGACAGGAGGTTCTTGGGACGCCTGGGGGGCTCAGTTGTTAAGCATCTGCCTTGAGCTCAGGTCATGATCCTGTGGTCCTGGGACTGAGCCCCATGTTGTTGGGCTCCCTGCATAGTGGGGAGTCTGCTTCTCCTTCTCCCTCTGCCACCCTCCCTGGTTCATGTTTTCTCTCTCTCTCTCTCTCTCTCTCTCTCTCTCTCTCTCTCTCTCTCTCTAATAGAATCTTAAAGAGAGAGAGAGATAGGAGAGAGAGACTGGAGGTTACACTATGGACTAGGTCCTTCCATATACAGATTTCAAGGTCACACACAGAGCACACAGGTGTTACACAGAGTCTGCCACACAGGGTTCTCCTTGGCCCCTTTCTATCTGTGTGACCTGAGGCTGGTATGTTCCTCTCTCTGAGCCTCAGTTTCCTCATGAACAAAACACAGGTGATGAGGTTTAGCTCAGAGGGTTATCACAGGCATTAATTAGGATGAAGCGTAGCGAGAGTACCGACGGCCCTGTGACAATGGTTACTCCCTTTGGGTCCATTTGTGGGACAGATACTGTTCTGGAGGTAAGTTACTGTTCCCAACACCTGTGGTCTCGCAGCTCAAAGTCTAGAGGGCTTGACTAGCAAACACCCAATGGCAAGGAAACACAAAGTTTGCAATGGTAAGAGTAAGCAAGAAGTTACCTGGGGCCCAGAGAAGGGCCTCCTAACCCAACCTGAGGCCAGGGAAGAGGGGAGGAATTGGGAGGCTTCTGGAGGAAAGGATCCCTAAGAGAATAGGCAGAAGTATAAATGGGGGACTTTCCACTGCCTTCTTCACAGACACAATGGAAATCCCTAGTCCAGCCAGGGATGTTCTGGAGCTGTGACCCCACGTTGAGCACACTATGTGTGAATTCTCTCTAGCTCACAGGTGAGGAGCTCAAGGAGTGACAGATCCTGGGTTGGAACCCAAGCATGTCCAACTCCAAAGTCTGTACCTGTTGGTCCTTTCCAGGGCACCTCAACAGAGGATGCATCAGAATCACCTGGGGAGGTTTTTTAAGTACTGTGTTATAAACCCTAGCCTTGTGCTGCTGACTCGGAATCCCTGGGAGTAGAGCTCAGATTGGTATAATATTCTAAAAAGGCTCCCCGGGAGATTCTGCTGTGCACGCCTGGTTTATAACTACTGCTCTCTCCCCAGCTGCAGGGGGCAGCCCAGGGAGAGGCTCTCTCAGCTGGTGGCCTGGCCTGTACCATGTTCAAGGTCGTTTACCACCACTGAGCTACGAAGAGGTAGAAATTGGTTGGACTTCTGATGTCTAAACCTATGTTAACATATACACTGACAGCAGGGAAACCGTGAGGCTTGACAGGCATGTGTTGGCAAGCAGGATAGACCTGGATTTGACACGGTAGGTCTGATAGGCTGAGCTGAACAACTGACTTCCCTGAGCCAGCTTACTGGGGAGTGTGGCACACAGGCCAGCCTTGAGGCTGCCTATCCTAATCTCTCCTCCTCTCAAAGCGGCAAGCTGATCTTTAGCCCAGGGCAAGAACAGGAAAAGGAGGAAGGCAGGCAGAGGGAGGTGCCCTGATGACCCCCTGGGTCCCAGGACTCTATCCAGACAGACACCTGCAACAGCGGCCCTGCCTGGGCTACCTGATATCTTAGACCAAGGAGCGAGAAGCAGAGGCCTTGGGGAAATAGGCGTGCACTGCCCTGCTCCTCTGTTCATTGGGTTCAAAACCAAACACGGCTACTTGTGGAAATTGCTTCATTTCTCCCGCAAACCTAATTGCATGTGCCTGTGTAAGCACTCACATAAAGACTCACACATGTTTATGCATGTGCACAACACACACACAGACGTCCACAACACCGCTGCCCAACAGTCAGTTGCTGGGGGTTTTCATTCCTGGAGGAAGTCATTTAAGAGGGCCATTAAGTTCATATCCTGTGTGCTCTCTCTCCGCATTACACCTGCTGTGTGTCCCTTCTGTGGTACCCTCGGCACGGGGCCTGCTAGAAGGGGTCTAGAGGAATCACCACCAAGGCATCTGGACCAACGCATAGGAGACCTTCTGGGATCTGGCCTCTCTTCCACTAAACCCCACCATGCACCGTGGATCTCAAGACCACATTACAGTCTCTAAACAGGTTTTCTGCCTCAGACCTCTGGTATTTGATATACATGGACTCCTTTCTCCAGAGATCCGTAGTTAGAGTCTGGGTAGGTCTGACAGTGCTATAGTAACATAGCCCTGAGTTCTCCGTGCACAGCCCTGTGAGAGCTGAGTCATCACCCACACAAAAGCCACTGTGGGTTACCAGGGTTGTGGGCAGTTTTCCCGTAAGCGAGGACTCAGGGATCCAGGACTTTCCCATATGGGGACATTTCCAACCTCTGACATGCAGTCTTCAATGGTGCCCCAGAATGAACAGATAGCCTGGGCCATCACGCAGAATATTGTTAAGGGACAATTCTCAGGTATTCCATGGGCTCGAACCCGGGCACATGGCCCTCAACTAACTGCAAGGGAGGTTTGGCAAAACATCCTCACTTGTATAAGTTAAGGGAAACGGGGTTGGTGAGGACACAGCCAGTTGGCCACCTCTGTTGTCCTGATCACCAACCCTGCTTCACTCTTCCCCCTACACCTACAACACCCTCAAGGCAAGGGCGGTGGCCCTGGTCACAGGTGTTCACTCCCTCGTGTTTCAGCTGTAGGATTTCTGGGTGGTGGAAGGTACTGTTGACACTGGGTCTGATGTGGCTCTTATTATTCCAATGACCAAAGACCTAGAGATACAAATTAACTGGCCTTCACAACGGGCAATGGTGGAAACAGGAAGCAGTAACTGACCGGGGCGCTCCCATGAGGGATGAAGAGTAGGGGGCGTACAACAGACGTAGGTCTGTAGGTCTCTAGAGGAGACACAAATTCCATGGGACTCTCTGGTCCGTCCCCCTGGATCATGCAAGCCCGGGGTCTGCCTTCCGGGAGGCTGGGGTGGCAGGGGCAGCGTGGTCTCTGGGGGATACATGCAGAGGGAGGCCCAAGGGTTCAAATTAGCCCTCGTAAGCCCAACAGTCTTGCAGTCCAAGCTTCTGGTTTCTTCAGCAACACAATATTCTTGAAAATTTAGTAGGTTGCCAATCTATTTGTTTCCAGTCTTCCTTGAGCTCTTAAGCCTGCATTTTTTGGTTGTTTTTTGTTTGTTTGGTTTTGTTTTTTGTTTTTTGTTTTTGCCTCCAGGTCTCTATAGAAATTAAGTAGAAGTTGCCTTGAAGCTTTCTGGGCCTCAGTGTAGGGAAGTTGAAGAACCAATCTGGTTTATGCCTGAAGCCACTGTTGCTTTATTCAACTGAGGAGTGTTCTTAGGGGTCTGTCAGAGTTTTTGTTTGTTTGTTTGTTTTTGTTTTTCAAATGATCTCAATGTGTTTGCTCAAAAAGAAAGAGGCTTTTCCAGCTCTGAGGTTCCCCACATGCCCACATGGGTTTTCTCTGTCCCCTTTTATGTCTGTGTGAAAGACAGCGAATTCTTTCCCGCGCTCACTGTCTCTGCCACCCCTCACCAAACACGGCTACCGGTAACGCAGACACACGGCTCACGTTCTGTCTTCCGACTGCCAAGTCTGCACTTCTGGATCCCAATCACTCAGGTCCGTGCCACGCTTGTAGGTTTTTGGTAAGGCCAGACCATAGAAAACAACAGTGTCTTTCTTAAACTACACGAACTGCTGTGATAAGCAATCCATAAATCGCAGTTACTTCACATCATTTTCTTTCTGGGTTCTTTTGCTTTGTGTCACTGTGGTCCCAAACACGTGATGCCCGAGTTCACTGTCGAAGACAGAAAGCCCAGAGGACCAAGCGAGATGTTTGGAGAGTGAGGAGGAAAGAGGCTTGTATCCCTTCTGTCCCCATTTCCCTGACCGGAGCCTAGTCTTACAGCCTCAAGGGGACTGCAGGTGTGGCTTGGTGAATGCAGGGGATGTGGGAGCCACTCCCCAATCCCTCCCCACCCGCCCCCCTCCCACACCAAGGTTCTGCATCTCCAGTTAGCCCACGTGCCTGGGCTGTGTCTCCCGGGGGCACAGCACCTTCTCTGGGGGAACCCGGTTGTAGAGGTTCAAAATCCTGACCCCCACAACAGCGTCCCTTCCGCTGAGACCACCTTCAATGGGAAAGGCCTGCTCTGCATCCACCGGCTGATGTCTGCCAGCTAGATGGCCAAAAGAACCCAATGAATGATCAGTATTCTGGGTAGAGTCACTACAGGCTCCCGCCATTCAGCAAGACGGGGTTCAGAGGTTTTGGACTCAACATTCAGAGTGAAACATTTCATGTTCAGACCTGGTTTTCAAATTCACACAACGCTGGACACATCTTGACAAGAGTTAGGTCTCACACCTGCCAAGGGCCTTGAAGACTCGATCTTTGCTTCCCCTCTTAACCACCACCTTGCTAACACGGCTGCGTGCGGGTTGCTGGCTGGAGCCCAGGGACCCTGCGGGGGAGTGGGTGCTGCTGGGGAGGCTGATGGAGTGCCGGAGAGCGGCTGCCCCAGCTGTGGTATGTGGAGCCCCAAACTCCCCGCCAGGCACCATCTGGGGGCCCCACATCCGTGCCCTCTTCGTTCATCGCAGTCACCCTGGGAGCTCAGCCTTCTACACTTAGCACACAGTCTCCAGGTCCCTGCAGGGGACATTTCCTGTCCCCTCGCTCCTGACCTCAGGACATTCATTCATACCTCTCCCTGTCACTAGGTCCCAGCCCAGGGCTGCAGCTTTCTTCACATCAATTTTCCCACCCAGGGCCTTTGCACAGTACACTTAGCTCAAACATTCTTCCTCTTCCAGGACCACTGTTAGTCCATAGGCTGCCTTTGGGCTAACCAGAGTTTCTCTCCTCGGTGGATAAATGGGAGGGAAGGTCCTTCATCTGGATGGACTCATCCCTATGGATGCACAGCTTGGCGTGTGGAGAGTGGGCCGAATTTCAGCCCCAACTCACCTGCTCCACCAGGTGTCTTTGTGCAGTGTGCAACTGGCACAACTATACAGGGCAGCCCTATGACCCCCCTCACCTCTGGTCGTGGCTCATTCTTCACATCACAACCTAAACTCCCCTTGTTTAGGGAAGCTTCTCGGTACCAAAGATCACGCCAGGTTCTGTATAATAGCAGCTCCTTCACGTTCACGATGGTATTATCAAGTAAAGATTGGTGTGTTTCCCTGAATGTGTATCTTGCTCTTAGCTAAACTCCCAGAGTTTAACATGCAGTTAGATTAGGTTAGATATGCAATATCCAGATATGCAACAGGTTAGAGATGCAATATGATGCTTACCAAATGAAGGACCAAATACGGATACGGGACACACATCAGCCTCGACATAAGTGCCTGGCTCTCCAGCTTCCACATTTTCTCCTGTGACCTCCTCCTCATGGGAATGGTGTTCTGTTGCCAGCTCTTGAGCAAGTGTGAGATGGAGGCCATTGTCATTCAAGTATGTGGCGGCTGCTGGCCTGCTAGACCTCGAACAGTGAGCATATCTGCCTCAGAGGCCAACTCTCTCTGGTGGCCCGGCAGCGCATGGAGCCCTGACCTCTCAGCTCTGAACTGTCCTGATTTAGACTTCCACGTGACATGACATGACATCCCTAAGGAGGCCACAGGCAAGAAAATGGCAATGAGCTCTGGAGACTGGCAGCCCACTCTAAGGCTCCCCAATCCCATTCCAGCTTAAAACTCTGGTTCCGGAGCAAGCCTGTCATCTGTCCACTTCCTCAAGGTGACAGCTGTGATTCATCCTGGGGAAGAAGGGTAAATTGTCCTTGGAAGTGATTTAATTGGGAGCATTGAGATGAACGACTGTACCATCATGAAATGCTTTTAAGTGGAGCAAAGTGACTCATGAAGCAATTATTACATTCATACAAGACAGCAGAGGCCTGTCCAATGTGCACATGCAGGAGAGACAAAATAGTGGGTTAGGGTATCTGAGGGGTCAAAGAAAGCTTCACAGCAGTGGTGATCACTGGAGAGGGTTTTGAAGGATAAATAGGAGTTCTTCCAGGGGAAAGGGTGATGAAAGGGGGTCAAAGAAGGATATTCTAGGCAGAGAGAAGAACCAATGACCCTTTCTTTGAGTTAAATGCTCATTTAAAAAGTGTAAGTGGCTAAAGTAGGGTCACCCAAAATGGATGATCTCAGCCATTCACACTTTAGCATGAATCCCGTTTGCCAATTCTCCTTATTAGGAGCTAGCTCACCATGGAGTCCTGACACCCCATGAATGACAGCCACCCAGAGAGCTTATTGTTCAAATTTACTCCGTTCTACTTCAGTCACAGCCAGGACATCCATTCTCTCTCTCCTCGACCTGCCTCACCTCCACTTTGCCCAGGCCTCTGTTCCACTTGCCTATTGTTCCACTGCAGCAGCCTGTGACCTCCCTCTCCGCCCCAGCCCTACGCCTGCCAACCCATCCTGGGCAGAACAGCAGGAAGGATGAAACATCCTATTGTGCAGACCCCCTGCATGTGACATTGCCGTGGCCAAGCAGGTTACAGGGTTCCCGAGGATCGGGCTCTAGTGACCTTCCCAGCCCCGTGTGTGGCCACGCGGACCTCCCTGGAGTCCCCCAGTGTGGCACGCCCTTTCCCTCACTGCCCTCTGTCCGGATGCTACTTCCTCACCAGCCCACAACTGACAATTCATTCCTTTGGGCTCGGATTCAAGCTCTTTGCCTCTGAGAAGTGTTTCTGGACTGTGCCCCCATCTCGGGAACCTGGCCCTGTTCTCTGTTTCACTAGCAGACCTCCGGCACCCCCAGCAAAGGGCTGATTCCTGCAGCGCTAGTTCCCACCTGGAGTCTGCATGTCTCTCTAGGCTGTGCTTGCCCACTCCAGCAAGAAGGCAATCAGATTACTCTGATTTTACTCTGTAAAAACATGTTAGGTAAAGCAAAAAATGAAGTTTCAATGAAAGGACATTTTCTCTTTAAAAAAATGCTGGGCCAGGGCTCCTGGGTAGCTCAGTTGGTAAAGCATCAGACTCCTGATTTCAGGTCAGGTCATGATCTCAGGGTCATGGGATCGAGCCCCACCTCGGGCTCCATGTGGGGCATGGAGCCTGCTTAAGATTCTCTCTCTCTCTCTCGGCACACCCATGCCTATCTCCCTCTCTAAAAAAAAAAAAAAAAAAAAAAAAAAAAAAAA
>LNAC01000156.1:3341665-3362930 GCA_002007465.1 Ailurus styani | reverse complement strand
CCAAAAAAAAAAAAAAAAAAAAAAAAAAAAAAAAAGCCAAAGGGTTTGGAAAGCCCCTACTCATGTCTGGCTTTGGAAAATGAAGGATTTACGAAACCACAAGTCCATGGCAAGAGACATACAGATTCAGAGTCTCCATCCTGTTCCCTGCTTAAAGCCCCTCCCTCCAAGAAGCTCTCCATCAATCACCCCGGGTGGTGAGCCCCTCTCTTCTGAGTTCCAGCCAACTACAGCACTGGAGACAAAGTCTTTCTTAATGTTTCTCTCCTGTAATTAAAAATAACTTTTGCAATCTCTTTCCTTTTTCTGGCTAAACTGCAGACTCCACAAGGGAAGGTCTGGGGCTAACTAGCTGAGGTCGCTCCGCTCCTCCTCTGCCCGAGGGTTCAACAGAAGCGCTGTCTCGGTGAGAGCACAAAGCATGGCTTAGGCTCAGAGGAGGAATGCAAAGAGGACACGATACCAACAGAGACTCCTTTTGCCGCCTGCCTGATCGGCGGTGAACGTGCCGCACTTGATCACCCACTCACGGGGAGGGTTCCCGGGGAGGGCAGGTGAAAGCAATTCAGTGTGGACACCGGGTGAGTGCCGGATGCTCTGCGACTGAGCATGTATCCGGGCCCCACCAGGGACCAGCTGCCCAACTCCCGGCAACCCTCCGAAGTTACCAGAAGACCTCTGTGATGTGAATCTATCCCAGGAGCCATGAGGAAGCTCAGTAAGAAACAGCACAGAGCCCAACGCGTGTAAGGGCTCAAAGCATTTAGCTGACATAATTATGTTAAATGGTGAATGTGATGTGTGATGACATCATCACAGAGTCCCTGGGTGGGGGGGGCGGAGCACAGGAGGGGCAGGGAGTGGGGAGAAAGGGATGCTCAAAGGGGGGAAATATCTTTCCCCTCCTAAGTCCCAGGCAAACTTTACAGGATGAACACGTTTCATTCTTCCCTTTAAGAAAAGAAGAAACAGAGGTTCAGAGTGGTCACACGACTGGCCAAGCTCTCACAGTTCGTCCGCTGAAGAACGTGATCTTAGCCCTGTTAGGTTTCTATTCTCAAACCCAGTGTTCTTGCCTGGGCAGCTCACTGCCCACTCACCTGGTGATCACTCAGTCTGTGTTTGCTGGGTGTCTGCTGCATACTGAGGAACGGGGGGAGCCCAGGACAGTCCGGGAAGGGATGCTCTCCCCCATCCTGGCCACCTGACATCCCATGGCGCCTAGAAACTCTGCAGCGGAAGAAGGCCTCCGAAGGCAGGCAATGTGGAATAAAGGCCGTTTTCACACCCATGAACAAAAGGGTGCATAAATAAGCAATACTGTAGACTTTAGCATGAAAAGTCCATTTTCAGAGATTTATATTCTTCTGTGGAAATGACCCATGGAATGTCGCTGGATTCACGTGCACATGAAAACAACGGGCCCGAGAAAACAACAAAGCCCATCAGAGCCATGCACCGGAGGGTGACTTGCTATTTGTTTTCAAGATTTTAGTAAATCAGATAATCATTTAAATGAGAAAGCTTTAAACTATTTAATTCTGGTGGAGAGAGTAAGTCCAATAGTGCTTGACATCTTAATTCCTGAAACAGCAGACATCATTAAACACATTTTTAAAAACCATAAAACAGGTTTTCTCCAAATGACTATTGTGTTTTCCTGATGACTTCTGATTCTTCCCCAGGTAATTAACCTTAGAACATGTTGCTCACAGATTTCAAACAGCTGTTCCTCTGCACCCAACTATCCCCCCCAAGTGCAAGCTTGAAGAGCACAGTCCCGGGGCAGGCGTCCCGCTGGGGAAAGGAGTTGTAGCAAAGCATGGGACCAAATAGAGAGCCGAGTTCTAGGTGTGCAACTGCCCACCTAGGGGGACTCATCTGGGTGTACTGTGCCCTGCTTGCTTATGTCTGTCATCGGGAAGTAAAAACGGGGACTGATCATAATTGTTCCCAGAGTCGAGTTATGCCTTTTGTGGGCCCCAGGCTCTTTTCACCTGTTAGAAAATATATTTAAAATTCTATTTTCATGACTGCATTGATATAATTACCTATCACGTAGCTAGCTAGCTAGCTATCCACACACACTTTGCTTTGATTTTACAAGACATCAGAACATTCCATCAGTCCCCAAAGTACTGTGATCGCTGGGGCCTGGGTCTGCTGTGTCTGAGGGCTAAGTCAGCCAGCAGTCACCCCCATACATGACTGAGAACCCAATGCTACACCATCTCCCTCCATCGGTACCTCCAACACCAAGTGAGCACCTGCAGGTTGCCAGAAACTCAAACGCACACCGAGGGCTACAGAAATGAAGGTGTCCACCAGGCAGGGGCTAAGGCTGCCATTCCCATGAGCACAGTGTCACCAACTCCCTGTCCCGTCCCTGAGACATAGCAGGCACTTGATGGATGTCTGATAAGTGAATAGATCAATGGTAGCCTCCCTGCTCACAGAGACGTCACACGCCAGAGGTAATCTAGTGATGTGCTCCTAGCAATGATGACTGTCTGAGCCTTAGCTATGGGACTCCAGATCTTCGTGAAAAGAATATGAGGCTGTTTATGATAATGAGCAAGGGTAAGTTTAAAGCAAGGCTAAAGTACAACGAACCCAATAAAAACAGAGGCAAAGAGGTAAAAGAGGATTATGCCTAGGAGGTGGGAGACATCAGCCTGAAAGTCAGCTCTGTGTCTCAGCCTCCGTCCCCACCCCCTACCCGACAGGTGCCTGCCTCCGGCGAGGGGCCATCGCGACACGACACTCAGCGTGGAAGGCTCCATGCACCTGTGCGGTGGGAGTGTTACTCCCTCCCAGGGCGACACAGTCTCACACTCTCTGCAATCCCTCTTAAAAGGGAGGTGGCCCCAGAGCCGCAATCTAGAATATTCTCTCCATGACATGCTCCTAAGCACATTCTCAGTCATGCTGAGGATGGAAGGATTTCACTTAGATGGCCAATACATTCATCTCAGACACCTTCATCTGCTCTGCACGGCTTCTGTGATTTCCACGGGTGAGCCAGGGACCCGGGAGGCTCCAAGTGCCAGCTAGAACACATCTGTTGGAAAGGGACATGCCCAGCAGTTTACCTGCAAGGGCTCTGGTTCTCTTGCATTCAGATGTTCTCAGATTCTGTGGTTTCTGACCTGTTCCATAATCACGGGAAACAATCCCTGTGTGTATACACATACACACATGCCCCTTGTTCTGTTTCTCGGGAGAATCTGGACTAGTAAATCAAGCATGTGTCAAATGCCCCCAGCTGCACCGGATAGTGACGGGGATATCACAGGGAAAACGGCAGAGAAAGGACTGAGGGGGGCCCCAGCACAATCTAATCCAATCCTCTTTATACACCTGGAGAAACAGACCCAGAGAGTGCAAGTGTCTGACTCAAGGTCACACAGCAGGTTAGTGCTGAAAGCCAAGAACAAAATCACACCTAAGACCCTTCATTCGGTGTCCTACCCACAGACCACATGGGGGCTTTTAGAGTAATATTCAATTTAATTATGCAGATAAACCAAAAGAAAAATAATCCAACAGAGGGTTTTACCTAGCACTTTGTGCCCAGCTCTACGCTCCAGGCTTTAATATGCTTATTTCATCTAATCTCCTCAGCAACCTTGCAAGGCAGGCATTAGTGTCCCTTTTTGATAGATAAGCCGCAAATCAGAGAGGGAAAATAATTCCCGTAGGGCAGAGCTGTTGGCTTGCGATGGGGCGGGGCGTGAGCTCCAACTGGAAAGCTGAGGCTCCAGGGGCCGGCCGCGGGGGTCAGCAGGAAAGTGTGGGGCTGCATGCAGGGAGGGAGGGAGGGAGGGGCCCGCTAATGGGAAAGGGACCCGGCCTCCCATGACTTTTCATGCGGTCAGCTCCTTTGGCTCTGGAACTCTAGTTTCTGCAAATGTCTTTGCCCAGAAAGGCTCATTTTGAAGGGAACACCTGGTGTCTAATCCTTCCAGCTGATGCTGCAGTCTGTGTGGATCCCCATGCTATTTGCTAATGCACTGGGCTTCTTGGGGATTTGGATGCACAGCTCCTAGGGGAGGAAGGGGGAGTGGATTTTATTCTCTGCTTGGCAGCCCTTGCCTGGTGGGAAGGCATGGGGTGGGTGCACAGCACTGAGCCCACATAATTGGATGGGACCCAAATGGAAAATACACAGGAAAAGAATCAGGTCCTGAAAATAACCCATTGAGCTAAGCTACATGAGCAAGTTCACTGCTGAGCACCCACAAATAAGCTATTTTATCTGACTCTTGTAAAAGACAGGGATGTCTTCGACACACATCCCCAAAAATAGCCAAGGAAAGAACTAGAAGGGGGAAAAAAACTATACTGTATCATGTGCCTGCTATGGGTTTATTTTTGTACTGCCTTTAGACATATTAACTCCTGAGATCCTCTCTAAAAGCAGGTATTATCCCATTCTCGGCTTGAGAACTTGAGTTTCCAAGGGTGAGTCAAACTCCACCCAGTCCCAGGGTGCCGAGGAGCACAGCAGGTGTCTGAGACCATAATCTTCTCTCTCCCATGTCACACCGTGTCAAGGGCAGGGATCTAGCTGGGTCATGCTCAGACTCTCAGATGCCACAGAGTCGGTGCACCCTGCCCCAGCCCCCTCCCCCCA
The DNA here is from genome assembly GCA_002007465.1 of Ailurus styani. Classification (NCBI taxonomy): domain Eukaryota; kingdom Metazoa; phylum Chordata; class Mammalia; order Carnivora; family Ailuridae; genus Ailurus; species Ailurus styani. The sequence continues at coordinate 3,358,294 of LNAC01000156.1, read as the reverse complement.
CCAGGTCTAGGGCTCTGCACGGCCTCCAAGGGCAGCCCTGCAAGGAGCTGGACCTCGGCATGTGATGCTGAGTGAGCTGGCCTCTAGCCCCAGCCACTCGGACCCCATGGGAGGAGGCACAGAGATGCCTAGACTTGAGTGTGGAGGAAGCATCTGGGAGAAGAACGAAGACTAGGAAAGCAGAGAGTGCTTCTCGGAGGTGGTGGCTTCAGAACGAGGCATCAGAGGAGGTGCATAAGAGTTCCTTCTGGGAGACATGGTATCATAATCATCCTCATAGGCTCCTGTGGACCCAGCAAAGACCCTGTCTGGGAGTATGTGTCAGAAATGCTTTGAACTGATCTAGGAACTCTGATATTCCCTAATGTCCTATGCCACATTGCATGGAAAATGGTCTGAGCTGGAGATTTTCAGTAGATCTCCTGGGGAAGGCTCTGGGGCCAGCACTTGTGTGTGTGTGGGGGGGGGGGGCGTTTGAGAAGGAGGACCAGCTGACGGAGCAGTGGAGATGTGATGTGGTCACAGCGAAGGTTTCAGTCTGCCCATGGGGAGTCTGGAGCCAGGCCTGGCCCCCAGCAGGGGGTCGGGGCTGATCCAGGGAAGGACGCAGCATCCACTAATGACAAGGGGTCCGTGTGTGGCCGTGGGGATGCAGAGAGGGAGCAGGAAGTCCCTGCCTTCCACTCCTTCCCAATCCCACGCCAGAGCCCTGAAGCCATCATGTGCATGATATAATGCAGACACGCCACCCCCTACCCCGCCAGGCTGGCTGGCCCCCGCCTTCCACTCCCTTGTTACTATCTGCTGGGTCCAGTGTCAAAGCTGAGGATGTGGTTCCTACAGTCCCACTGGCTGCCTGAGGTCCTACATCTACAGGTGGCTGGAATCTACCTTCAAAAAAGTTCTATTGCATGGAGCCCAGGGTGTTATACGCAAACAATGAATCATGGAACACTGCCTCCAAAACTAATGATGTACTGTGGGGAGCTAACATAACACAATACAAAAAAATATAAAAAAATAAATGGAGATAATTTGTCAAAAAAAAAAAAAAGAAAAGAAAGAAAGTTCTATTTGGCTTTAACGTCTGCTCCTTCTGGGCACAGAGCCCTGTCCCGGGTCTGGGACCCTGTCCCACGGTTGGGTCGGCAGCTCTGTCCTCAGCTCCTCACAGGAGAACATGTGACGCAGAGGCTGGGACCAGATGGACACATGACAGCAGGAAGCTTCTGCGGCCAGGCCTCCCAGCTGGGGCGCAGGCTGTGAGCTAACCTCACAGGAGCACCCGCAGACCCCGCAGACCCCGCTAGATTGCATGCCATGAGCAGGGGGAGGGGCTGCACAGACAGGGTGCAGTCTCTTTGGGGGCAGGGGGTGGGCAGGCTGAGTATGGAGTGGCCCTCCTGACGTGGGTGGGCGTCCCCCGACCAGCTAGGAATTGGAGTGAGACAATGTCCTCTCTCTGCCTGGCTCTCCGCTGGGACACCAGTGTTCTCCTGCCTGCACACTCGAGCTCAGGCTGGAAGCCCACCACCAGCTCGGCTCTCTTGGGTCCCCAGCCAGTGGGGGACAGGTCTTGGGACTTCTCAGCCTCCAGCCTCATGAGAGCCAATTCTTTTCAACCGATCTCTTTATATTCTTATACTGCATATGCATAAATATGTCAATGCTCACTGCAAGTCTCGCATCTATCCATCTCTTGTTGGTTCTGCTTCTCGGGGGAAGCCAGACTCATGCGGGCTGGTTCTTTCTGAACAGGTCTGGGATAAAAACAATCCTGTGTCGGCTCTGGAGAGACACAGGCAGAGTGATGCTGTGTGTGGCCAAAGACAAGCGCCTCACAGAGCGGGGAGGACGGGTGTTGATGGAGCAGGAAGAGCGAGGGAAAGGTCAGGGTATGCGTATTTACTGAACACCTACTGAGTACCAGCACTGGGCTAGGAACTTAACGTTCACGACAGCCACAGCTACACACACCGGCCCGGAAGATAATTCCGTGTCCATGAGCTCACCCTTCAGGCGGACAAAGTGAGGCTCAGAGCCGCGAGCAAGAGAGAGACGGAGCCAGGGTTTGAAAACAGTTCGAGGCCAAGGGGCTTTCCAGGTTCCCACATGGTCCACGGGAAACCCCTCACCACACCCCCTCCCGGGGGGCCCCCCAGAAGAGACGCGTGTGAGGACCCGGGGCCAGCGTTAGGAAGGTGCTTCACAGAAAGGCAGGAATGGACGGACAGGCGAGCGGAAGGGACACACACCACCCCTGCGGAACCGGGGGCGGCCTTGGGGCCGCGTCCCGTGCGGACCTTACCTCCGAGGAAGCGGGCTTGCAGTATCCGGCTCCAAAGACCAGGTTTTCCAGCGAGAGGGTGGGCTGCTCCGTTCCCGGGTCGGGCCCGCCCTTGCCAAGCCAGGAGCCTCTCCCCGGACGGGTGAAGCTGAAAGGCAGGGGGGTCGAAGAGGGAGACAGACAGTGTGAAGAAGGGGATGGTGCTGCGAGCTCAGTCCCTTGGGGTCGTTGGGGGGTCGCCGCGAGAGAAGTCATTCAGAAGGAGCTGGCCTCCCCGCCCCCAGGATGCTGACCCGACCAGGCGGCACGACTGGCATGAGATCCCGGGAGGCAAAACGACACACATCCTACTCTGTGGACAAAGAAATAGCCCTGAAGGCCAACCGCGTGTCTGCCGAGAGACGCCGAGGCGGAGTTCCGAGGCCACGGGCCCGGAGGGACAGAAGGATGCGGGCTCCATCCGGTACGGGCTGGGTCCTGCCTCTGCTCCCTTCGGGGCACAATCCGGGGCGAGATCCTTCAACCCTGCCCCTGCCTGAGCCTCCGCCTGCTCTTCCGTAGAAGGGACAACCCCGTAGGCCCCTCCAGCACAGCTGCTCAAGAAAAAATCCTGGAAGGATTTAGTCCAAGCGACCCACCTTCCTGCTTAAAATCCGGGCAGGGGAAATAAAGCTCCTATTATATTTCTGTTTAATTCATTTATGCAAACATGTACCAGGTGCACGCCACACGGCGGGCGGAACACGAGGTGACGGGGTGGCCAGAGGACGCAGGCGTGGGCTTCTCGGCAGGGGCATTTTGGTCTAGGCAGGGACGCAGAGGTAAGAGGATGAAGGTGAACCCAGAAGACCGAGCACAGAAGAGCAGTTTACAAAGCCAACTGGGTGAAGGAGGACAAGGTATGAGAGATCCTTGCGGGGAAGGGTCCGTGGTTAGAGGCCCCCAGGGAGGCTGGTCCGCCCAGGCTCCAAGCCCACCAGCAGCACCCAGAAGGTTGGTGACACCGGTACGTTTTTAGCCTCTGGGTGCCCCTGAAGGGCTGACGCGTGAGAAGGTGGGTCCCAGCACCTCCCGTGAGATTAGCCCAACACGGCTTTAAGGACAGAGTCAGGCAAAAAGTCATGATTCCATAAATGCTCCATGTGTTGTCCGTAATACCACAGATACAATAAACTCTCACACAATCCTTACTGTCTTTATATCGCTATTGTTGACACCACCCCAAATATGAATGAGTGTAATGGTATCATTACTCTGATTTGTTTGGAACTTTCCCGATTTAAAGCAAATGCAGAGTTTAGCTACAAGTGGATAAAAGGAACATGGCAGGAAAACAGAGAATGTGTGCGCGAGCCGCGATGTTCACGGCTCACTTGGGGACCGACGGCCAATTCAGAACTGGAAGGACTGGTTACTTTACTTCACGGTGGGCCTGACTGGCTTGTCCAGGGGATCTGAATCCCTCCCGTGAAATCCAGCTCTCCCCATTTAAGGATTAAAAATCAGATTCTATCTTCGGGGTGTTTCAGGCGGGGTGTTTCAAAAGGCGGAAGGTCTTCTGAGGTTAAATTTTAATTGCACACCTGCTTCTTCCTGACTGGATTTAACGGATGCTTGAAACTCACTTTTCTGGGAGAACTAGGGTTCGCCCTATTTGACAGGCATTTCCCATCATTTTAAAGGGTTCCCTCTGTTCCCAGCCAGTGTGAGCTAACTAACAGAAATCCTTCCTGTAAGATCCAAAGAACAGAAGACAGTTCTATTTTTACCCCCATCCCGGGAGAAGCCAGGCTCTGACGCCAGGTATCTCTGTGCACTCCTCTCTGCTGCGTCTGATTTGCAAGGAGCTCTTTCCATCAGAAGGTTACATTTTCGACAAGAAGTTTCCAGATCCCAAATCCTCGTTAGATAGTATCAGGGCTCCCAGCAGCAAGAGGAGTGACACCTGCTTTTTAGTGTGAACACGTCATCTCCTAGTGGGACCCCAGCTGGTCCTCCTGCATCTACCTCGATGTCACTTCCAGCCCAGCCCACTGTTTGGCCACGGGAGGGATCTTCACAAAACATGCCTTATCAAGGGATGCTCTTGCTCAAAACCTTCCATGCCTCTTTCTTAGACAGTAAACAGATTCCCAATTCTGTAACATGTCATTAGTTACACAGCTAAACGTGACCTTTACCCTCCCCAACTTACTTCTCGCTGTCACGATCTCTTATCCCCTGGGTCTGGCTCAAAGGCTGTTTCTTCCCTAAAGCCCATCCTGGTTTCCCCTGAGCAGAACTACTTCCTCCCCACCTTACAGTTTGCTCAATTCAGTGCGTGCTTGTGAGGTGCTGGCCAGGAAGCCGAGAGCAGGGCCTGCGACATGGTAAGCACTACACAACGCGAATCCGCTGAATGCATGGCCAAAGGTTCTATGTGTACAAACTCATTTAATCCTCCTAATACCCTCCCGGCATGCACCGAGGCAGAAGCTCAGGGAGCTGAAGTCACGTCCTTGAGCTAAAAGCTTACTCAGCAGGAGTCTCAGAACAGAACCAGGGTCCCTCCCTCGCCAGAGCCCACACTTTTAACCAAATCCTACATCATGCTCCCAGAATGGTTTACATATGGAACTAGACAGACTTAGATACTTAAGTATGTCTCTGCCATGCCAGACTCCCAGCCTTTCAGGGTCCCGGGTCTGATCTGTTCATCCCAGAGCTTCTTGGCTCCACCTTTCCAGAAATGGCGAAAGCTTAGGACACCCACCAGGGACCGAGCACGTGTTCACCACGTGTGGCACAGAATGTGAACCTCTCGTTGCACCCCCTTGGTTTCTGCTGGGTGAGTATCACTGCTCATTTCTTCAGTTCACTCCTTCCTCCCTCCCTCCCTCCCTCTGTTTCTTCCTTCCCTATTTTGATATTGAAACCGATGTCTAGAGAAGTTAGACACCCCAGAAATTACCAGGAGGTGCTAAACATCAGGATGGGCCGGAAGCAGCTGAGGCTCAGGAGCTCAGGCCCATCTCAGGGCCCCACAATTGCCTGCAGGGAGCTCTGCTTTCCCCAGCCGGCCTCTCGGCACCTTCAGCAGCGGAGAGCCGGCCACTCACACAGGAGAGCGCCCCCGGCCATCCGCCCTGCGTCCCTGACAGCAGACAGACTGACCTCACGTCTGCGCCAAGCCTCAAAGTAAGCACACAGCCAGGGAGCACTCTTGCAGGGTCTTCATACCCTCCGTGGCTTTTTGGACTCTACGTCTCCTGCAATTTCCCAAATTCAGATCAGCTTTCCTTTGGTTCTGCAATGTTTTCTGTCAAACTCTGCCCAGCATCTGGCATATGACACCACCATCCAAGCCAACGGGATCCCTCCATCGGACTCTGCACTCCCTGAGCGAAGCGTCTGTGGCAATGTCGCCTTCATATACTGAGTGGGTCCTAACACCATTCCTGGGGCACAGCCGACCCTTGGTATCGCCGCTGAGAGAGAACGGGGCCTAATCCCGTGGTCTCCCCTCCAGAGGCCCAGTTTCCATGGAGGAGCTCAATCCGTGATGGGCAGAAGGTCCACACGCACCAAGAGAGCACCAGGGGCCAGGCACTCCGCACACATGGCCCATGACGCCAGCTCTCTCCACCTCCAGTGCCCCTGGCTCCATTCATGGGCCCTGAGCTAACCTGTCCAATGGGCTCTCCCCAGGGCAAAGTCCAACACGGCTCAAGGTCCACCCTATACAGTGCCCCCTTTTCTCTCAGAAACCAGGCCTTTTTAGCCCACTGAGCCTTCATCTCTGGGTGACACTTCTTGGGGTTGTTGATCTGATACAAAGGCATCCTGTCTAGCATTCAAGGTCAGAGTCTGAATTAGCCCCATCAGCAAGCACAGCCCAGGATGGAGTTCAGCTGAGAGGCTCAGGACTGAGTGAAGGTGTCTGGGGGTAGCATCTGTTGGCCACATCACCTGGCCAGATCCAGGTTCTTCCTTCCCTCCTCGTTGGCCCCAGCAGGCCATCAGAGCCTGGGCCTTACCTGACAATTATCAGTGGGAACTGGAGTCTCCCTCACAGGCATTTCAACTCCCAGCACTGAGCAGCTGTCGTGCAAAGGGACCCTGGAAGGCTAGCTCCTTTCCGAGACTCCAGGCTGCAAGATTCTCTCTCAGAATGTTCCTTTGCACACCTGAGCAACTCATGCCCCCGAGCACGGGCAAGGTTTCGAAGTGACCTGGTGTATGTCTGGCCATGCCAGGCGCACAACACAAGGTGCCAGCTCTGTTCTTCCATGTGTGGCATGCCTGAAACCTCAGCACTTCCCGGGGTTTCACTGACGTGGAGAACACAGGGCCACACACGGGGTCCTGCTTTGGAACAAATAGCAAGAAGCGGGGGGAGGGGGCAGCAGACAGAGGCCCTGCCCCAGGCCTGGCTACATCCCCATCTGAGAACCACTACAATCTTCTGTGCATGGACCACATGAGTGTTCCTGGCTTAATGGTGAATACTGTGTGTCTCAGGGACATGCGGGCACTTCTCAGCTAAGGCACTGTTAGAAAAAGCAAAGCCTGGCACGGGGTCCAGGTAGCATCCACCACTGGGAAGTTTTCAGCCCCCGGCTCCCTGCCCATGCACCGCTGACTCCAGATGCCCTCTCCACACCCCCTGCCCGCCTCCCCACCCACCCCCCACCCCGCCCTGCTCCCGAGGGAGGCCCAGAGCCTAGACTGTCTGCCTGGTAGAAGCTCCTCTGGTCTGCACCCATCACTCCCGGCCAGCCCCAAACCCCTGGGCCGCAACCGGGGATGGAGCGTAGCAAGGAAGCCAGCACAGCGCCCCCGCACCTCCGCGATCAGTCATTGCCTCCTACCTGATCAGGGGCTGCTGCAGGGCCACCAGGGCGGCGTGGATGGTCACCGAGATGACTGACAGGTGGAAATAGTCGAACATGACGGGGACCTGGTGGTGCAGACCTCTCCAGGGGTGGAAGTGTAGGCCGAGCGTGCGGCTGCTGATCAGGGGGGCCCCTGCCACGTCCCTCAGCCTGGAAGGCAAGTGAGTGCGTGCCCGTGAGTGATGGCGTGCCGGCCCCGCTGTCACCCAGGCAGGTCTGCCTGACAGCCTCACCCCAGGCCCACCGCCACGCGTATGTCATCTTACTCAATCCCTACAATCACCCTGTCTCGTAGAAATCATTTCTCCCGTGATTGGCAGATGAAGAAACCCCGTGTCCAAGAAGAAAGAGAAGTCAGGAGGCATCACACAGCTACTGCTCTCTCTCGGCAGCCCCGGGGCTCATGCTCCAGGGCATGGACACCGAGTCCCCTGTCAGGCCAGTGATGGAGACACACTCGGACCCTTTTCAGGGCTCATCTCAACACTGAAGCCCTCATGGGCTCCCTCCCCCACCACTCCTCTCCCACCCCCCACATGCAGGAAAGCACTTCCTTTATAAGTCTGCGATCTCTACTAAATCTCTACCTCCTAAGGCCAGGAAATGGGACTAATTCACCTTTCTATCCCTGACACCTAGCATTTTATCCAGCATAGGATAGAAGCTGGCCCAATGTTTGCTTATCAAAAAGAGTAATTGTCTGGGTGAGGGTATGAGTCCTGAAGCATAACGGTTAAATAGTCTGACCACTTTCATCAAGGACTCCTCTACCTTTGTTCCAGGCATTTTGTCACTGGTGCCTGTCTGATTCCCAAGAGATGAACTGGCTGGTAGGCAAAGTCCAACAGAGCCTCTGGTGATAAAAATAAGGTTGCTTCTTCTCTAAATAAAATCCCTCCAGTACTAATCTCAAGCTCTGGAAATGAGTCACTCAGGTTCTCCAAGTTTCTCTGAACCAAAGCACTTGGGAAGCCTGGGTCGGGCATCTTCCATGAGTAGAGCAGAAAGCTCAGAGAATAGTCAGAGGGCAAACTTCTCCTTCGTCCACAGATGGGGAAATGAGACACAGAGAAAGGGGGGAATTCCCAAGACCCAGCCCCAACGCTGTGCTTCCTGCAGTCCTCATTGTTTATGGCTTGTGTGCGAATGAACGCCAAACATACAAATCACTGCAGCCCAGTGTGACTCCATAAACAGATCACAAACTGGGCCACCTCTCTTCCCCAGGAGAAGCATGATGGGGGAGGGGCTAGAGCATCCCTCCTGAGCCTTAGAACGTCATTAACACTTTAGTCACTTTAATTCTGAGAACAATTTACTGAGGTTTTACCATGAACTGAATCCAGTGCTTTTTCCCTTAATCCATATGACAATCATACAAGGTCCTTCCCAGTATTATTCCATTTACAGACAAGGAAGTAAAGCCAGCATGAGTTAACTGAGTTGTTCAAAGTCACAAGACAGAATCAAAATGCTAAACCCACATGTGTCTGACCACGCAGCCCATCCTGTATTACTGGACTGTCCTGGAATCCATTTGGACACAGGCTTGTAGGAATCACAGAAATATTCTTAGGCTAGAACAATAGGAGGTGAAGTACATGTCAGGGTAGCAAAGGTGTCAAAAATGTGAAAAAGAATTTAAGCCACATTAATAGGAGTAAAGACCTCAGCATAAAGGAGGTGATAGCTGTTTTGTGCTCTAAAATGGATAGAACCAGTCAGTGGAGATAAAACTCCATTCACAAGGGTCTCAATGTAAAAAGGATGGAGGTGAACCTGAGGGCACTGAGTGTGTCTGTGCTTCTATAAAGGAGCTGAAAACACACACACACACACACACACACACACACACACAAAACACAGAGAAAGAGCCCTGATATTTAATTGGAGATGAAGAGATGACTATCAAAGATTCTTGTTTATCTGATCTCAAAGGGTCATCCTGACTGAGAATTTTTCTAAGTGTTTTCAAGGACTGAGATCCAGGGCAACCAGCGGAAGGCACACAAAAAGGACTCCTTCCTTAAATCAAGAACTTCCTCAATGGCAGAACTGCCCGGGGACAAAATGAGATCTGAAGGGAAGAGTGAGCTCCGGTCGCTGTGCAGGCATATGCTCGTGGACCTTCTCCATGTAGCAGCTGCAAGCAAGGGTAGACGAGAGCAGGCTGATCTTGACTTTGGGGATGGGATAATGCTTTGTCGGGAGGGCGTGCTGTCCTGTGCCTGCAGGATCTTCACTGGCATCCAGGGACTCTATCCATCCCATTCAAGTAGCAACACCCCCCGTGTAACAATCAAAAATGTCTCCAGATGTGGTCCAAATGTCCCTGGGGACAGAATCGCCCCACCCACAGTGAGAACCACTGGAGGACACGTGTGTCAAAATCCTTCAAAATCCCTGATATCCTACACTGTGCTCCTCTGGTTGGTCTCCACTCTGGCCAACGTGGTTCTAAAGAAGCGTCTGCCTGGGTCATGTTTCAAAGCCTAATGTGTATCCCCAGGATGTGTGACAGATGCTGTATCATCCTTAAACCCAATTTATGAAAATGAAAAAATATGGCATTAGAAACTCTTCGCCAGCCTCTGGCTTCCTGTTCCTCTTAGCTAATCTTCTACTCCATGAAGCCCCCCTGCTCTGATTGTGATTAAGTGCTCTGTATTATAGATAGGAAGGGACAAAGGGAAGCCTGGCCCCATGTGCATCTAGGAAGCCACAAAGAGGAAGAAGACATTGATTTGGCAGGCCACACACTTGAGAGAGTGTCTCTGTTAATCTTCATAACAGACTGACGAAGCCCTGATTGTATAATAATAACCATTTTATAAATGAAGCTGCGGAGATGTAGGAACATTCTGGGACTAGACCAGCATCTCGTGGTTGATGAGCACAGAGCCTGAGCTGCTGAATTTCAGGCATTTTGTGCCCATCTCTGTTAACCACTGTTTTGATGACAAGATGGTCTCATTTCCTGGGTCTACCAAGACTATCATTCAGGATGCTCAGTGGAATGGACGGAGGACTTCTAAGGTATAGGATTCTGTGATGACTTAGAAATGTCTACCATGGAGAAACAGATGAATGTCTCTGAAGGAAGCAGGCACAGGAAGAGAAGGCAGGTGGATTAATGAGATGCATGAAAGGCAGAAATCACAGATGGTTGAGGGGACATATGAGACCAGAGCCAGGAGTTTCACTTCTGGGTCTCTAGGTTAGGAAGAAAGCCAGCCTCCTGCAGGGACTCTGAGTTCAATATGACTCCAGAACAATAAACCGTGGAGATGGTGTGAGGAGAGCAAGATTTCCCAAGCAACCACCATCCCACGAAGGAGTAAGCAGCAGGTATGAGGGAAACACATGGGCAGAAGGCCTGGGGCCAGACAAGAGTGGGCAATCTGTGATGTTGAGCCCAGACCCCATGGCAGGACCATGGACAGATACTCCTGCCACCCCAGACACTAGACATGACCATCAGGAGATGTTCATTCTCAAGGTGAAGCCACGTCAGGTCACCAACAGTTCACCAACATCTCAGAGAATCCCTTCTGCTTCAACTCCTCATGTTATGGAAGCTCCCATAACAACCAGACCCATCTCAGATGTGAGACAGTCCTTGATAAAGGGGAGAAGGCTTCAAGAAGGAGTCTGAACTTTGAAGGGATGAAGGGATTGGGGGATAAGAGGAGTTTTCTACCCGCATTAGACCACTGGTTACCCGGTTCTCCAATATCCATAGCAGAGCATGAAGCATCTGCTGAAGGGGTTGTAGACACCAGAAGGGCAGATTAATCTGTGGAGAGTGGTCAGAATAATTCTCTGAGAGTCTAACAGAACAGACGGAAAAGGAGCGTCTCCCGAATAACCGTAAGCCCTGTGAGAGGGGTCTTCAAGTGAGCGTCTCCCGAATAACCATAAGCCCTGTGAGAGGGGTCTTCAAGTGAGCGTCTCCCGAATAACCGTAAGCCCTGTGAGAGGGGTCTTCAAGTGAGCGTCTCCCGAATAACCGTAAGCCCTGTGAGAGGCGTCTTCAAGTGAGCTTGCCCTGGGTCCCTTAGGATTGGGAGAACATAGGTCCTACTGCCTGAGTCACCTAGCAGAAGTCCTCAGGAGAGAAGCTGAGAGGGGCTGCAAAGGCCGAAGGAGGAGTGGGAAGGACTGCAGGGGGAGGGAGGCCCCCACCAGTGAGGATTCAAGTGCCTCTGTTCATTTCCCAAGAACCAGATGTGGGTCCTTTGGAGAAGAACATGCCAGAAGTGCTTCCTGCAAGGAGTAGATGAGCCAGCCACAGGAAGCTTTGTTATACCAAAGATCTGTAGGGCTGGGGGTGGGGGAGTGAGGAAGCTTGTCTAATTAATAAGTAGATCCCCATGGAATATATAGGGATACCCCAAAAGCAAAGGACCCAGTGATTCAGCCTCTACTTTATGAAGCTACTTGCAACTAAACCTGCCTTGCGTGACCCCTGTCCCCCCGCCCCCCCCCATCTCCTCCTTCCTTACTGCACCTGACCCTGCAAAACCCACACACCCGGGTGAGGGAAGGAGGCAGGAACAAGTATGAAGCCACCCACCGCCCCACCCCTGCACTGGGAGCTTCCTGACCTGAGCTGGCCTGGGGCTGGGGGTGGTGGGGTGCAGGCAGGGACAGGGGCAAAGAAGAGGTCAGAAACTGGATGAGAGGTTGCAGTTTTGCTAGTATCCTTGACTGGACTTATGATCCGGGAAACAGGGACCATCCCCTTCTGACCGCACAAAACCTGCGGCTGGTGGCTGGCCCGGAGTAGAAGGAGAAGAGGCCTCAGCACAGGCCGAGGGGAAGCAGTTACAGGAAAGAAGAGCGGCTATCTCTGCTTGTTTAATCAGCAGGTTACACATAAATGGATTTTCAATTTTCAGAGAGTTGAGACATAATAGCAGACTTTTAGTATGAAGATGCAGAATCCCGGCCGAATCTCCTTGGATTCAGAAGGAGCCTTGAGACTTGCCACTTCATAGGGTCATTCATTTAAAGACCTACTGAAAATAATACTGCACTGAAAATGAATGGAAGTGTCAGGGATGAGAAGGTGCCAGAAAGTGAAGGCAAGCGGGCAGGTTGTCTTCTGCGCACGTGGCACGGGAGCGTCCTGTCTAAAATGCATGCTGTCTTCAGTGACCACGTGGACACCCCAGCCCCGTGGCCAGGTGGGCTGTGGCAGCGGAGGCCACGGTAGCTGCTCAGGAACCGGGTTTCTGAGCCATGTTCTAAGGTTCACGGCATGAGGTGCCCCGGGGCCAGGGAAGGGCTGGAGGAAGGAAACACAGGACCATGATTCAGAGATGTCAGGACACTCACTGCTGCTCGCTGTCTGTAAAGTGCAGGTCCACCTTGAGCTGAAAATCGACTTCACTTAGTGCCTCTTCCACCTGCAAGAGAAACACAGTGTGAGGGATTTAGGGGTCAGATCTGGCCCAGATCAAAAACGTGGCTGGTCTATTTCTCAAAGTTTAGGACTAGCATCTCGCCACAAGGTTAATTTCATTCATTCATAAAGCGGAATTCCCATGCATGCTCCATGGAATTCCGGTTGAAGGGAAGATCTGTGTGTATTCTCCAGAAAACAGAAGGGAGGGATTTATGTCGTCAAACGTAGGGGAAAAGCCAATGTGCAAAAAGATGTTAAATACATTTGCTATACCGCAGGACTTGTGAGAGCATTATTTCCCCATCAGATTTGATCTGGAATCTTTTTTAGGCAGGAGGGAAGTGTTCTGTGGCACCTGCTCTGGGAAGGGGGGAGCTGTGAACTTGCCCAGAGGAACCCCCATTTGGCTAGTGATGGAATGATGCTGCAGGTGACAGCGTCTCTGCCTTCGGGCACGCCCGCCTGTCAGGCACCACTGTCCGGGTGTCCGGAGAAGGATGCTGATGCTCAGGAAAGTGAAGACGCTCCCCAAGGTGGCTCCGCTTCCTAAGAAAGCAGGTCTTTCATTTTTGTGTTGAGGTCCATTACACTGAACCATAGACACTTTGAGACACTTTGGCATTTCCTGTCCTAGCCACAGCTGCTTTCTTTCCTAACTTTCTCATTCCCATCCATTCGCAAAGGGATCTATTTGTTCTACCTGCCAGCTTCCCACAAACATCTCAACGCTGGCAGCCCTCATTCTTCTTTTCCCACACTGAACACCATCCCCCCACCTCCAGGAAGGTTGCTTGCCAAAAACCAGATCCCACTGCTGCCCCTGATCAGCGGAGAAACCCAAGTAAGCACTGTGCTCCTGGGCCAGGACTCGGGCTCCTCCCCACGCCCAGGCTGCCCAGAGACCTTCTCCCCTGCAACCCACAAAACGCCGGCTTCTCATTTCTCTCTCAGCATTCACTGCTTCCTAGTATCATTGTTTCAGGTTCCTAACCCGGAAGCCTGTGAGCCAGACTGTATCCACAGACACATTTTGTTCAGTCCACACAAAGCTGCAAGTTGCGACTCACAAACTGCAAACATTCTAAAATCAGGCAACTTCACATTTCTATTGCAAGTCTCCGGTATATTAAAAAAAAAAAAATCTCTGCATCTGGCAATGCAGGGCTGCCCTCTAGAAGCTTGGTTTGGATCAGGCTCCCTGTGTTCACAGACGATCCCCATCTGGCCTGTGGCCAAGCTCCCCTAGCCGTTTTCTTGCCTCGCCTCGTGTCCACAGTAATCAGTCACCATTAAGCAAGAGAGTAGTCTTAATTCATTCTGGATCCCCAGCTCCTGGAATGGAGCCTGCCACATAGAAAGCATTCATGTATCCTGAGGAATAAATAGAGCTCTTCTCCACCCCCACTCCTTTTGGGTTTTGTCTCTTTGCAAATGTCCTCATTCCACAGGGGAGGAAATCTCTTGCCCAAAGGCATCTCTGGAAACACATTCCTGGTGAAGCATAACTCAGGCAGAGACATATGGATGGAATTTATCTTTAGGTCCCCAGGGTCTTAGAATTTGTTCGGAGAGAAAAAAAAAGCATTTAAAAGTTAACATTTTGCTGGATCCAAGTGCTATGAATAACTTCCGCTTCTAGCTTTGTTTTGCATAATCACAAACCTTGCTTCGTACACACAACCCAAGCAAGAGGGAGCCTCTTGCCACCCGTTCCTAGGAAGTGAGATTGGCAAAGTAAGCACGCCTAACTACCTCCTGAGCATGCGGGCTAACCAAAATTCACTGTAAACTCCAGTTTTAAACTTGGTGCAAATGCTTTGGAACCAGGAGAGGAATCCTGGGCCAGAATGAGCTGTGGCTAGATGGAGCCTGCTTATGCCTTTACTGATGTCTCAATAACTTAATTCCAAGAGGCTGCAGAATGAAGTCACTGGCTTCACTAACCATTGATTTCACCATTGGCTGTTGGCTGCCTTTGCATCCCTCCAAACACATACACTCATACATGGGCACATGGAGAAGGTTACATACACATGAACACATTTGCACATGCACACATTTGCACATGAACACACGCATGAACATTTGTACGCATGCCCTTCCATTGCTCTGTCCTACTCGGTTAAAGACATCACCTCCCTTTCAGAGTCTATGTCTAGCAACAGCAAGCCATGTACTGTAGCACTGGACATGGTAAGAGAAGCTAGTATTTTCAGAGTTGTTCCTGGGTAGCAGCCCACTGCCCATTCTATCTTACTCAATGTGGAGAAAACTGTGAATATTGTCCCCATTCCCAAATGAGGACATCAAGGCTCTGTGTAGTAGCGAACTCCCAATTCAACTGTCCCAAGGTCAACCAGTGAGTGAGTCCCACAGCCTAGAGTCGGTCAAGGGTTCATCTGATCCACTGGCCTTTTTGCATGGTCTCATCGGTGTTGTTGGGTGGTGTGTTCTCTCATCCGTTGGTTTTGACACCCCTCATAATGGTGACTCTCACATCTTCCCCTCCATTCTTAGCTTCTCTCCTGAGCTACATCACAGCCCAGTGGGAAAGAAGGTAACAGTGGAAATCAATCTACATGAGTGCCATTCTTGGCTCTACCCTGGGCCAATCAACCTCTCTAACTTGATTTTCTCATCTGGAAGATGAAGGTAAATATTACCCTTATTATTAGACAGCACTGCTATCGTGTGACTAAAAAAATGCACGTAAAGGACTGAACTCAGTGTATGAACAAAGATCATGCTCAATAAATTAGTTATTGTTGTTATTTCTGAATTCCTGTAGGCCTGGCCCCCTCTCACAGGACCCTCCCTGCACCAACTCCACACGGCGGGCCTACTTGTAAACACAAAGGTCCTGGTCAGACTGCCAGGGTTCAAGTCCCAGCTCTACCACTTCCTAGCGGCATGACTTCGCACCAATTACCTTCTCCCTATCTCTGTATCCTCACCTGTAAAACACATCACAGTACCGTAGTGATGATGCGATGAGATCTCCCAAGCAAAGCACTCAGCACAATGCCAGCCACACAACATACACCTTATAAATACAAGGTGTTATTCATGTTAAGATCATGTGGGTGTTATCATGACTCAACCTGAATTCTTATCACTCCCCAAGCACAAATGTCTTCTCCTAACTACCCTGGGCTGTTCACGGACCCCAAGCCCATTTCATGACCAAAGTACAGTACACTTACACTGAAATTTCTTGATATCATCCCCTTGCTGCATCCCCTATGCTCAACCTGAGCCCAGGTCTATGGGCTGTGCTCAGCTGAAACACAGCTCCCTCTTTCCACCCATCCCCACCGTGGCTGCCTCTGCCGTGGTGTTTACCAGCACACATGGACCAAAGCACTGCCTCCATTCTCTAGGGCGTTGGGCCCCACTTCCCATATTTCCTCCAGAGGGACCTTTCCAAATCCCAGCTCTCCTACTCCTGACTCCTGAGGGCACCTCAGAACAGGGAAGCAATGGTGTTCAGCAAGGCATACCCTGTGTTATGTGTTGAGTCTTCAACGCTCCTGTCCAGGCTCGCACCAGCACCACTTCCTACCACCAGAAATGATGCTTTCTTCCCTAGATCTGCCATCTACCTCACTGCTTTTCCCTGCCCCCAATACGCTAGCCTCAGTCTCGAAAGCTCTTCACAGCTTCCTGTGGAAATCCCATGTGTTCCTTAAAGATTCAAAAGTCTGCTTTGGAAAAGTGTCTGTTCATGTCTTCTGCCCATTTTTTGACATGATTATCTGTTTTTTGGGGTGCTGAGTTTGAGGAGTTCTTTACAGATCTTGGATATCAGGCCTTTGTCTATAGTGTTATTTGTGAATATTTTCTCCCATTCCATGGGTTGACTCTCTGTTTTGTTGACTATTCCCTTTGCTCTGCAGAAGCTTTTTATCTTGATGATGTCCCAAAAGTTCATTTTCACTTTTGTTTCCTTTGCCTTTGGAGACATGTCCTTTTTTTTTTTTTTTAAAGATTTTATTTAGGGCGCCTGGGTGGCTCAGTGGGTTAAAGCCTCTGCCTTCGGCTCAGGTCATGATCCCAGG
>LNAC01000156.1:3310671-3341463 GCA_002007465.1 Ailurus styani | reverse complement strand
AGTGAAAAGAAGGGCCATATGTACCCCAATGTTCACAGCAGCAATATCTACAATCACCAAACTGTGGAAAGAGCCAAGATGCCCTTCAACAGACAAATGGATAAAGAAGATGTGGTCCATATATACAATGGAATATTACTCAGCCATCAGAAAGGATGAATACCCAACTTTTGTATCAACATGGACAGGTCTGGAGGAGATTATGTTGAGTGAAATAAGTCAAGCAGAGAAAGTCAATTATCATATGGTTTCACTTACTTGTGGAGCATAAGGAATAACATGGAGGACTCTAGGAGAAGGAAAGGAAAAGTAAATTGGGGGAAATCAGAGAGGGAGACGAAGCATGAGAGATTGTGGACTCTGAGAAACAAACTGAGGGTTGTGGAGGGGAGGGGGTGGGGAGATGGGTGAGTCTGGTGGTGGGTATGAAGGAGGCACGGATTGCATGGAGCCCTGGGAGTTGTGCATAAACAATGTATCTTGGAACACTGAAAAAAAAAAAAAGATTCAAAAGTCTGAATCAACTCGCTCTGCCCGGCTCACTAGGTCTGGGATGGGCTCAAGAACATGCATTCTGAACAAGTATGCCCGGGTTCTGTGCTGTGGGTAAACAAGGAATCACACTTTGAGAGATGCTTTCCTTTTTCAAGCCTATAAAAATGCAACCTTGTCGATAAAGACTTTTTGGTGTAATTGGCAACTCTTCCTCCTCAGGGCACTAAGCATCTTGCTGTTGAGAACTGTCCTCTTTGCCCTGGCTGCTGGGAAGCTTAGCTGACTGTGTCAGCTGCCATTAGCAACGCCCAGAGCCATGTTTGTGTGTTTTGGTGTAGGACATTCACCCCGGGCTTCCAGGCTTTCCCGCCCCCTTTTTGTATTTTTCATCTACTCCGGCTAACTCTGTTGTTGTTGTTTTTTGGTTTTTTTTTTCCTCTTTTCCCTTTTACTATTCTATGCATTTTGTCAGCCTTCCCAAGTTCTCCGAGTGATTACACAGAGTGTATATAAATAAAACAGTCATCCTACTTTCACACACACTCTTTGCAACCGTCATGAAAACAGCCCTTCTTATGCCTTAAGCTGGGATGGCTTCTGTGCATGGTCGTGTCTTGCACTGACCCATGTGCCCTCACAGTGCAGATACAGTCTTCATGTCTGCACTTACCATAGCACGTGCAACAGTATGCTTGACACGTAGCCATCAGATGAGTGTCACCTGTCCACAGTGATGGGCTGTGTGCATGCGGGAACATGAACTCTGGCCAAGTGGCTATAGGCAGTGTTTTGCTTGTCAAACACAGATATTCACTGAAAAAGAGCTAATGCATCTGTCCTCGATATACAATGTTTATGGACATATTTACTTATTTTTCACTGACTTGGGTATAACGATTAACTGGAGCACTGTGTGCTGATGTCTGGATTACCCCAACGCTGTAACAAATTATTGGCTTGCAGAGATGAGTGACTTGTCAGAGGAAGGAAGCAATGTGCATTGTCACAGGGACTCCCTGTTCAACCTCAAAACCGAGGCATGTTACAACCTCACATGAGCTGAACTTGGGTGTTGGGAAAGGCTACAAACTGCTGGGGTGGGAACACAGAGTAAATTCAGATGAAAGATGACGAAGACCTCAGAGCAATGTCCGAACCCAGCCTCCCAACACAGCTGCTGCCCGGAAGGGCTCTGAGGTCAACATGCCAAAGGATGATGGTCCATGAGAGGTAAACTGATGTTCTCTTGCCAGAACCCGGATGAGCCAAGTGTGAACGTACAGCCTAATTTGGAGTTCCTTAACACTCAAAATAACCTCAGCGCTCTCTTCCTAAACTGGGCCCAGGAAGGAAACAGATGATATTCTCGAAATGAAGAATGTGTGCAGTTCAGGAAAGGGATGATTCACAAGGGGGTGGGAAGGGTGTATGGGAAGCCACAGGGGAGGGCCAATGAGTCAGGCCTGGTCACCGCAGCATATCCAGGCCACCCTGGGCCAGGAGACGCAATCAGAGGAGTGGTTATCAGAACTGGAGAGAAAGCTACATGGAGTGAGCCCCCGACCTGAGCTGAGACCTTGGCTAACTGTTTAACAACCAGCTCTCAGAAGGAAAATTAAAAACCCTGATTTACAGCATTGCCAATTTCTCTGGTGCAAATATTTCCACCCAACGGATTTCCAGCTACTCATGTGACATTGCTGAATGGGGAGGTGGAAAGAGACGTGTCCCTTTGGCTCTCACAAGCCGGGTTCCAGCACACTGGACAAGCGGCCCTCTCGGACACAGCATGGAAGGAGCCCAGGGAATGAATACTCTGGTCCCCAGTCTCCTCCTTTCCTCCAGTCACTGCCAGGCCTCTCACAAGCTGAACCCAAACAGAGACCAGAAGGTAAGGATGCTACCGGGCAATGCGTGCACTCCGCACTGGGGTCCAAAGCAGGTGGGGAAGGTGGGGGTGGGGGTGATGCACCAGCCGTCAGGAGACATAGCCATGAGTCCGCACAGCTCACGGGAACTGCTTTGGGTCTCTTCAATGTCAATTACAGATAAAGTGTTCATGGTCACTGTGATGGCACAAGGAAGACGAGGCTCAGGGTAACTGAAGGCTAACAGGGCACACTGAGGATGTTCGTTTCTGTTTGGAAAGAAGGGGATTACAATGTCCCTAAAGGGAGGGATTCCAAATTCAGCTTGTTCATTCACCAATTAAGTCATCTTCTCACACTTGCTGGGCGTCTCCTAAACAGAATCCTATGGCAGGCACCAGGGTTGCAAAGACAGAGAGAGGAGACCCCAGCCCTGAGCAGCTCACAGACTGGGCGGGGCAAAATTTAAGATGAACATCATGCTCTTCCACCTTTCTGACTGAATCAATGGCTCCCCACCACCAAGAATAAGCCCCGCCTTCCCTCCCGCAGCCGGCAACACTAAGTCTGGCCCAACCCACCTCTCCAGCCTCACCTCCTGCTCCTTCCCTCTACTCACTGTGCAAGTCACCTTGGCTTTATCGCTTTTGTTGGGACACATCAACCTCATTCCCACCTCAGGGGCTTTGCCCTCCCCCAGGGATGCCGTCTCCCTGGGCTCCTGGCATGCCTGGCTCCTCGGCACTGGAGTCTCAGCTCAATGTTGACTTCTCAGGAAGGCTTCCCTGTCTGTCCCTTGCCCTCCAGGGAATAAGCTCCATCTCCTGTGAAGGTCGTGTAGGAGCTGAGCTGTGGGCAATCGTGAAGCAGAAGTCTTGCAGAGCGGGCCTGCCAAGCGTTCTCTTCCGTGTTGGGTCCAGTGGTAGCCACACAGGCCCTCCAACGGGGATGCCAACTCCCACTCTTACACCCTTGTGGGTGCCTCTTATATTCGAGGAAGCTGAGCAGTCCGCAGTGCAAGGCTCAGGGACAGGATGTACACGGTTTATTTATTTGACTTCACTGTAATGTACTCATCTAACAGTAAAATACAAGCCCCAAGACACCAGGGATATTTTCTTATTCTAGCTTTAGTCCATAAGAGGTGCTCGTCAATTCTCAATCAGCCTCTGATGGATGAATGGATGAATAAATGAAGAATGAGTGATGGTTTTTCACCTCTAGCCACACAGTGGAACCTGGTCACCACCTAGACCATGAAAGACGTGGGCAGAAAGCCACGGGGTACGAGAGGAGGAAGATACCACCTGGCCAGCGGGAGCCATTCCGCACACCACTTAGGGAATGTGAGCGGGGGACACGCCTCTAATCCGACTTTCCGAACATGGGAACACGCTTCGACGTCACTGAAGGTATTCTAGCAAGGAATGAGCAGACAGGCTATGGCAATGGGGACGAAGGGGGGTCTGGGCAAGTAGGATCAATGCCTTAGACTGCAGATAGTCCATTGAAATACGTTAATCTGAGGAACAGGGACTTTTCAACCACGTTTCTCACAAACAGAATGAGATCCCCAAGGTCTCCAGGCTTTTCCTCATGCTGCCCTTCCCCCCGTACGGGGCGCCCTTTCTACTTCCCTTAGTCTGAGGGACTCTTTGTGCATCTCCAAGGCAGCTCCTTGCTGGATCCATCGATGCCCCCCCACAGAGCTCATCGCTCCATCCCGGGGGCCCTTTGCTTATCTGAACATACAGCCAGCATCATGCACGTCACCCACCAGGGCAGTGCTTCCTATCCCTGTGCTCCTGCTACATTCCCAACTCCTCCAGGATAGAGTTCCTGCCGCCTTCCGCAGCTCTGTCCCCCATCCAAGGGTCCAAACACCGAGCCCCACACAAAGCAGACACCCAGTGGGTGTCTGCTGACCGACTCCTTGATGGGAACCCAAGAACCGATGAGAAATGGGCACATGAAGAATGAAAAGCACCAGTCAGGTAGCTAATGGAAACTGCTCAGAACATGGCAGAAGGAAGCCTATGAATGAAAGAAAAAGTACTAAAAGCATAAGTAAGTGCGTGGGTACTCTAAAGTCATGAATCCCTGTCAGACTTTAGAGCAAATCTATGGCTTCTCCTTCACTTCCCTTTTACCCAGAAATGGACACAAAAGCACTTGCGGCTGGCGACAGATTCCATGACTTACCCTTTCTCCATCTAAGAGCAAATGAGCCCGGAAGAGGACGGCGTCATTTATGGAGACCTCTTCATTCCTGTATAAGATCTGAAAGGCCCGGCTGTGCACGGCGTTCTCATGGGCGTAGGCTGAGTGCAGGCTGCTGCCGTCTGCAAAACAAGAAGCAGGAGGAGCCCATGAACTCCAGGCCGGTCCTGCACCTGCGGCCTCCTCCAGTGTCGGCCCAGCTCAGGGAAGGTAATGGCCCCCAAATGCATCACGGTGTCCAAAGATGAAAACCACGGAAGAATGACATCCCATCCTATAAAGATTTCTGTTGCGAGAACTGGGATGTCATCTCAGAAGAACTTTATTGATCCCTTACAAACCACATGATTTGATCTTGTCATGCAGTGCTCCTTGGCTGGAAATCAGTGCCTACTCAGTGTCTCACCTGCTCACATGTCCCCTCCTCTGTGGGCTTTCCATAATCCTCCTCTCCTGAAATCAGGGAGGAAGAGAAGAAGAGAGAAATAAGGACAGAAACTTCCTCTCCTTCTCCAAGGACTTCCTAGTCCGCAGAATCTCTCTCCTGAAAATGTGGTTCACATGACATGCATGATGTGGAGAACACTGTGTCTTGAGTTTCAGGCTAAGTGGATTCTAATGGTATTAGACATCAAGGTTTTAGAGGAACTGGTTCAACGCTGTGGCTTCCAAAGCATTCCAAGTACACCCTAATCCCTGAACACGGTCTGCATGTTGAGTTCAAGTTCAGGAGGACGCGTCGATCTGAGGACGAGAGGCTTGCCTGCATCTGCTGACCTGAGTTACAGGAAGCAAACCGGTGCATTTTTAGAACCACTCAACATGTAAACTGCACGCTAGGGAGAATATAACAAACGTTCCCAAATAAATAATGCTAATGTTTCTATAACATAAGGCAATGATTACCTATTCATAAGATGACCAGCCGTGTGGTACTTTACAGCCTCCAACATGCTTTCATGTACCTTACTTTTCCCTAATCCTTCGTACTCCTAGGGAAGATTTTACTACAGATGAAGATACCACGGCTCAAAAGAAAAGAGGCAGAGTCTTGGTATTCGCTATATGATGAGGCATCGTGTGGATTTATCCTCACGTCTATTTAACAACCAAGAAGTCTCAGGTGAATGAACAAAATGTACCCATCTCCTAGCAAAAAGGTTTGTCCTCTATAAATTACTACAGAAATAATGAAATAGCACGTTTGCAAAGAAAGCCCAGAAAATAACAGGAAAAATCAGTGCAACCAGCAAAGAAAAACAGCTCAAGAGCCTGTGCATTGTCCTCAGATGGCTTGAAGGATCCCAGGGGGACGGGAACAAAGGGTCACTCTCAGCCCCAGTGCAGAGTGACACCCAAGCTAACACCTGCCTTGTAGCTTCAGCAGAGGCAAGAAAAACATGTAAAATCCCATGTCGTGACCAAGGCTGCTCAGATGCTCCTGCTCTAATTTGCACTTCGTCATGAAGGAAACAATTGCCAGGCTAATGCAGACCTATTTAGACCTGCTGGATTCAAACTGATGTGGCTTTTAAGTAGAAGTGATCCTTGTGTTGCAAATGCCTTTCTGTTTTTATTTGCTGCACCAGCCCTTTCTCTATCACTGTCAAGGCCTAGTTGATCTATCAGCAAGCCTGACATCGTGGCAGAGGATGGATGGGGTAAAGACTCTGAAGGTCAGAGCAGCACTGAGCCGTCTAGTACCAGGAGGGACAGCCAGCCAAACAGTTCAATCACCGGCCTTTTTGGGCAAGTGACATCACCCCTTGTAAGCACAGCTTTCCATGTGAAAAATGGGCTTATCTACCCCGACCTCCTGAGATCCATAGAGACATAAAGAGCATAAAATAAATCAAGTTCCTAAGACCAGGCACATACTGGGTGTGCAATATGCAGGCAGATGACCCTTTGTGCTCAGAAAAAGGTCTGAGCATTTTCTGTTGAATACAGTTCCACTGGCCACATTTTTAAAAAGATTTTAAAAATGTATTTTATACAGAGAAAGAGAGAGAGAGAGCACACAAGGGATCAGGAGAAGGGACAAAGAAAGAGAGAGAATCTCAAGCAGATTCTCCACTGACCACAGAGCCTGACGTGGGGTTCGATCTCATGACCCCGAGATCATGACCTCAGCCTACATCAAGAGTTGGATGCTTAACCGACTGAGCCGCCCAGGCCTCTCCTGCTGGCCACATTTCTATGGCAGATTAAACTCCTTTGACTTTGAGCGGATTGACAAATGACCACAGGACTCAATGATATTTACAGACCACTAAATCCCAAAGTGCCCCCATTAGGCCCAGGATGAGGCATTTCTTATGGCCTATGGGACTTCCTGTGTCATTTTCTTATCACTAGTAAGAAGGGCATAAAGCAGGGGTCTTCTTACAAGGGCAGGCTCCCTGATCGTGGGCAGCCTCTGGACCTGTGGGCATCGCTGAGACAATGCCTGCCTCGTCCGTGCCCACGGGGGTTCTTCCCGCAACAGTGACAATGCACGCTCTGATACCTCGCCCACCCTCGGCTCCCTCTTCCTCACATTCTGAAGGAAATGTGACTTTGTTCTCCTTGCAAGGCCTCTTCCTGGAATCTCTAGCACCGGCTCTCCAGCTCATTTCACGGAGCTCTCCTTCTGGCACTTACTCCCCTCACCCTCCTTGTATGCAGCAGGCACTGAGCACCCAGAGGCGAGGGACGTGCACGCCCTCCCCGCTTCGAGGCCTTGGGCCTATCGGGCATGCTGCCCTCTCTTAGTTGTGGGGTAAAGAGCCACATCTCTCTTTAGAATGCTTTTACTTATTTGGTAACTGGATTTCGACTCGAGTGGCCCAGGGAGAAGGGATAGACTAGGGTCTCCGCAAATATCTGTCTGTTTCTCTGTGTGTCAGGGTTGGGACCACACCTAAGTATCTGAAAGGACCACTGGAATTCTAAGGGCAAATGAAGTAGTGGAGAGAAGGTAGGGGAAGGAAGAAAAAGGAATGGAAAGGAAAAGGAGAGGGGGGAGGATGAGAAGGGAACAGGGCAGAGACAGAGGGATTCCTCCACAGCTCCCGCCAATCAAGGAGGGAGTTTCAAGCAGCTTAATCTGGAATTCCAGGCCAGAAGGCAAGAGGAAAAAGACTTTTAGGTTCTGCTGAGTTCCCTCATGCACACGCGCATGCACACGCACATGCACACACACACACATGCACACGCACATGCACACGCACGCGCGCATGCACACGCACGCGCGCATGCACACGCACATGCGCACACACGCATGCACACGCACATGCACACACACGCGCATGCACACACACGCGCATGCACACGCACACGCACACACACGCATGCACACGCACACGCGCATGCACACGCACATGNTGCACACACACACGCATGCACACGCACATGCACACACACGCGCGCATGCACACGCACATGCACACACACGCGCGCATGCACACGCACATGCACACACGCGCGCATGCACACACACGCGCATGCACACGCACACGCATGCACACGCACATGTACACATACAGACACACGCACACACACGCACACATATGCATACACACAAACACAGGCACACACACACGCATGCACACGCACATGCACACACACACGCACATGCACACACACACGCATGCACACGCACACACACACGCATGCACACACACGCATGCACATGCACACACACACGCATGCACACACGCACATGCACACACACGCATGCACATGCACACACACGCGCATGCACACGCACACANACGCATGCACACGCACATGCACACACACACACACGCACACGCACGCGCATGCACACGCACATGCACACACACGCGCACATGCACACGCACATGCACACACACGCGCGCATGCACACGCACATGCATGCACACGCACATGCACACACANTAGGTTCTGCTGAGTTCCCTCATGCACACGCGCATGCACACGCACATGCACACACACACACACATGCACACGCACATGCACACACACACGCATGCACACGCACATGCACACACACGCGCGCATGCACACGCACATGCACACACACGCATGCACACGCACATGCACACACACACGCATGCACACGCGCATGCACACGCACATACGCATGCACACGCACACACACACGCATGCACACGCACATGCACACACGCGCATGCACACACGCATGCACACGCACATGTACACACATACAGACACACGCACACACACGCACACATGCATACACACAAACACAGGCACACACACACGCATGCACACGCATATGCACACACACACGCATGCACACGCACATGCACACACACACGCATGCACACGCACATGTACACACATACAGACACACGCACACACACGCACACATATGCATACATACAAACACAGGCACACACACACGCGCATGCACACGCACATGCACACACATACAGACGCACACACACGCACACATATGCATACACACAAACACAGGCACACACATACACACGCATGCACACGCACATGCACACACACACACGCATGCACACGCACATGCACACACACACACGCATGCACACACACATGCACACACATACAGACACATGCACACACACCTGCACACACACACACGAATGGTACCAACAATCTGCACATCTACATTATTTCTAAATGTCTGCAACCTGGAGGATGGCCTTCCCTCTGCTGGCTGCCCCCACCAGCCCCGGGGGCCTCTGTCAGTGCAGACTACAGAGTGGAGGTGCTGTTCAGAGGGGCCCCCACCCCAGCGTGCAAGCCTGCGGCACTCTCGCGGGCATTTACTCCACTCTAATTCCAAGACCATGGCCATGGTTCTGCCAGCACATAAGGGGCTCCCCGGAGAATCAGGTTTGTGCTCAACAGTCAAAACTCTAGGGAGGCTCCTTCCAACCCTCCAGGCCTGGAAACAACTGGGTGAGGTGTAGACTGTTGACCAAAGAAGATGCTGAGAAGCTATCACGGAATTTCTTCAAATGAAGGGCATTTTCTGATGCGAGAATCCTTCAATACATCAGAGTTCACAGAAGTGGAAAAGCCAAGTTAGATTAAGAGCCACTCAAGGTCAGGACCTTGGCTTTCTTATTTGACACAGCACCTCCTTTCTCTCTCTCTCTCTCTCTCTCTCTCTCTTACTCTCTCTCTTGCTCACTCTCTAATAAGTAAAATCTTTCAACAGTTGGGGGGGGGGCGGTGGTGCCTGGGTGGCTCAGTTAGTTAAGCATCTGCCTTTGGCTTAGGTCATGATCCCAGGGTCCTGGAATTGAGCCCCATGTCTGGCTCTCTGCTCAGCAGGGAGCCTGCTTTTCCCTCTCCTTTTCCCCCTGCCTGTGCGCTCTCTCTCACTCTTTGTCAAACAAATAAATAAAATCTGTAAAAAAGAATAAAACAGGACCTCCTTCAGTAAGACAAACTTACTTTCTCGATTGGCACCCCCACACTTTTTCACTGTATGGCCTTGGGCAACCCATTAAATCTGAGCATAAATAAGACAAGAATCCTGCCCTGCCTAAATTCCGTAATGAATCTGAGCCCCAGATGAGATGAGGAATAAAGGAGTAGGTTTAACTAAAATTCTTGAAACCCAAGCTGATTTCCTAGTAAGATGAAGATGATAATGATTCTTTATGCCCAGTGATTCTCTGGTTATTTCTAGGAAGGACAAAAAGTCACCTTGAAGCCAAACTTTTTTTTTTCTAATCGTTTCAAAGAATAGGAAGAAAAGAAACACACCTTGAAGCAGATGTGCAGTGTTTCTCTAGAGAATGGCCAGAGTGGCTTCCCGTGTCACCTAAGTGTTTTCTGGCTGGTAGGAACAGGGAACACTCGTTGTGAAGCTAGAGAGGTAGGACATGGCCTTCCGTGATTCCTTCAAAGCTGCTACTTTCCTTGAAAACACTTGTCACGAGAGTATAAGTAAAACACTCCACACAGGGAAAGTCTAAACACTGGGTGCAAACAGCCAAACGGTTGATGACACCAGAGTCTGGAAGTAGGGAGACCCACTGGACTAGGATGGGCTTCACCCAACCAAAGAGGTATTAACATACTGTATGGATAAGGCACTACTGTTTCCTGGAAATATAGGTAGCCTGAGGAAAGCAGGAGTCAAGGATGGTGACTGTGCATATTCACAGTGGCCAAGGGTTCATGAGGAGAAGGGTTGGTTCGGTTACATTGTGAGCTAGAAAGTTCTGTGGATCCATCTAACTTGGAACAAAGGTTGTGCTTTGAATAGCAATGGCTGAACATGTAAATGTCACCTAAAAAGAGATCACTGGAAGTCCTGAGTCAGGGCTCCCGAGCTTTATGCAAATGATAGACCAGCAAGGACTTCACCACTGAGGCTACAAACTTCTCGGTACTCTAAAGAACCCCCTTCAGCAGAACACCCGAATCCCATGTGAAGCCACAGTAGCAAGACACTGATCAGACCCAGTTTCTTCCTAGCCTGGCTTTTTTTTTTTTTTTTAATATTTTATTTATTTATTTCACAGAGGGAGAGAGATCACAAGGAGGCAGAGAGGCAGGCAGAGAGAGAGGGGGAAGCAGGCTCCCTGCTGAGCAGACAGCCCGATGCGGGCCTCGATCCCAGGACCCTGAGATCATGACCTGAGCCGAAAGCAGAGGCTTTAACCCACTGAGCCACCCAGGCGCCCTCCTAGCCTGGCTTTCAAAACAGGATCCCATTTCATCGTGTAAGCCCGCAGCTCCTCAGCCAATGTGAGATGGGGGAAGCGGGTTAGCATTTCTGCTAACAGGACATTCAGATACAAAAGCACATCTGTGGAATATCTCAAGAGATGCTAATATACTTTTACCTTCAATTTTTGAAGCACATCATATTGGTGAAACCAATAAAAGTCTATGTATTAGTTGTCATTTGTATTGCCATTTGAAAAAATGCAAACGTTTTCCTTGCTTTCTACTTAAAATATGGGATGCCTGTGGAGTACTGAGCACTTTGCTTTCATAAACAAGAATATGAGTCCATGCCTTACCCATCATCCCAGGTTAATATATTTTTGTGGTTTTTTCTATAAAACATGTTCGTGTATTTGTTAAATTCTTATTAACCACCTGCTATGTGTCAAGTCCGACGCAGGACAGAATTCAGAAATGGACAGTCAGAGTCCCTTTTGGGGTGTATCCATCGTGCACACCTGTCCCTGGAGCAGGGATGGGCAAACGCTTCATTGTTCATTTCCATAGACATCTTGTCTGAATGCATTGCTCATCTCTCCAGATACATCGCATTATTTGCAACATCTTATATGGCCTACTTAACCAATTTGAACAGAGGTGGCAAGTTATGTACAACAAACTGGGTTTGAGCACAGCTGTTGTGATTTATTAACTAGATGGCTTGGAAACATCACTTCTCCATTAGGTATAACAAATACAAAATTGTTCACGCATTGCAAATTGCTCCATAGACGCTAGCCTGGGATTGGTTTGAGTTCTAGCTACTTTATATCCATTACCTCACTTGACCTTGGGTATGAGAGTCTTCATTTTACTCACGAGGAAGCTCAGGATCACAGAGGTTAAGTTACATCCTCAGCTTCAAATATAGTAGATGGTGCATCAGAGACTCTAAATCTTGTGCTTCTGTTGCATCCTTTCATCTGTAAATTTGTTTATTCACTCGTGTCTTTTAACTAAAGGACCACTCAGGCAATGTGGTGGACATAATGTCAGTCACTGGTGATGGTACAACAATGACAAGGAATATTCTCCAACATTTAGTCCAACATTTCCCAAGTCCGTTCTCTCCTCGCTGGACTCACATTACTCCATCCCTTGCGTTCTGCAGAAGAAGAAATTATGTCCTACGATGATGGAGGAGTGGGCTGTGCATACTAGAGTCACTCAGATATGCACGGAATCCATCCATGACGTCATTACTAATGAGTGCAGGGAGGGGGGGAAGGGGGGGCATTCCGAAGTTTCTGAATGTCAGCAATAGTTCCAGCACCCAGGATATCGGACTCCTAGCCTACTCTGCACAAAGAATCAAGTTATGCTCAGATACCATGGCCTGGCAGAAATTCATGTTTACAGGAACTGAGCCATAGGAAAAAAAAAAAAAAAAAACACCATTTAACCTACTGAAAATGAACAAGGGCTGCCACTGCAATTCAGCAGTGAGCCTTCTCCCATCTACACTGAGCAGGCTTAATTACTTAATTATAACCATGGTGACCTACCTATTAGAGGGAGCCCGGTAAGGCCAGCACTTGATAATACTCTGTTGGCCAATAACAGACACGGCTATGTAATCTCCAATGTAAAAGGCCAGCACGTCACCCCTAACAGACTCCAGTGACCCCTCGGCTTCCTGCAGATCTGTCCTAACCACCAGCCAACTGTGGCCGAGTCCAGTACACAGACTCCTGCCTTTGCAAGAACAAGAAATGGATTTGAGTGAAATGACATGTGTTTGCCCTGGGCTCTGCCATGTGTCCACTGTGCTCTTGTGAACAAGGAACTTACGTGGGTGTGAGCCTCAGTTTCCTCCCCTGTGGACTGGGGATGGGAGAGAACTCCCGTTTCAGGGCTGGAGGGATTGAACAGGACGACCCGTGAGAGCACCAGGCATGGGGAGGGGGGTGGTAACATGTAACAGGTGCGGCTACATGGACAGGGGTGTGTCACGAATGTGACCGTAAAAAGGACTCAGGAGAGAATTTCACCAGCTACTAATAAAACTCTCAGGGGAAGTGCAAGGGGAATCCTCAAGTGCCCCCAGTTCTGCGGGGAGAGCAGGCTTGGGCCAGGGCAGGGGGAATGGCTTGCAAGGATGGAGGAACAGGGAGAATCTCATTTTTCTCATTGAGAGATCTGGGGTGAATTTTAACTCCCCTAGCCTCAGTTCTGCAAAAAAAAAAATAACAATAACTATGGCTCTTTGTCGCTGGCCATGTTGCTTCCCCCCCGATCCCATGGGGTCCCTCCTCCTGCACCTCCCCCTCCTCTGCATTGCAGACCCCCATCAGGGTCTTGGACCCATGTCATTTCTCCTTTATGGGCTCTTCTCTCTCCCCAGGGGCCCCTAGTCACCTCCAACACAGCCGAGGGCTCTCAACTGTATGATGCCAGCCCCATCTCTCTCCTGCATGGGTGCACACGATCCTGCGACCCCGAGACATTACTCCTTCGATGTGGGATGCACCCCCTAAACTAAACTTACATACCCAAGAAGAACCTCTGCTTTTGTTTCCCAGATGTGCCCCTCCCCGAGGCTCTTACCCAGAGCAGCACCGTGCTTCCTGGTCATCTTTGATTCCTCCCCTCCACCCCCTCAGCCAATCACCTGCGAATCCTGCAAACTCACATTCAAAACATGGTTCTGATGAATCTAAGCCTTTCTCTGTTGTTTTAGGATTTTCTCTCAATATTGAACACGCTTCTACCATTACCACGCTTGAGTCTGTTAATATAAAATATAAACCAGCATCATCATCCCTCGTGGCACTGAGAATAAAATCTAGGTCCTAAATGATCAGTGCGGATGCTGCAGTCAAGGTGAGGGCTGAGCACAGAACCAGTTTTTCGTGAGGTGTCCAGGCCAGGCAAATATTTATAGAATGCGTGGCTGCCCAAAGCTCCAAGTGACCCCATCCCTAAGAATTTGGCAGCGACATTTAATAAACATTTGTGGAAGTGCGCTGAACCTCAGCTCCAGCAGCTAGCTCCCGAGGCTGGCTCTGTTTCCTGCTACACCCTCACGATGGCCGGGCCCCCACACCGATCCATGATCCACGTTCCCTTGCAAGCAGCAGGTGCTAAGTACGCCTGAAAGGCACAACGTGGGGTTTTCTGAGAAGGGTATAAGGCCCCGTCTTGTAATCGTGAAACCCATTCTGTTAGTAAGTCATTAGGAGACAGCAAACGGGAGACAAAGAGCCCTGTTTATGTGATTCAGACTCTTCTGAGCCATCTGCCTCAGCCATATGCTTCCCAAGGAGAACGAAGAACAGCCACAATTGTAGCTAATCGAATATTTCTGGGAGCCGCCGCGACCAAGCCCAGGCCCAGTCATGGTCCCCAGTATGCTTCCAGGAGCACAGAGCCATTCCCCAGCCCACGGAGACCTCAGCCTTAACGGGAAGCCACAACACATAAAAGGCAGCTGTGACTTGCTACCCTACCCCCCAAGGGTCAGCGCTGAGTCGCTGAGAGCAGGTGGCTGCTCTGCCCTCTCCTTCCACAGAGATGGAGGGCACCTCCAAAGGGAGGGCCAGCTCTGCTCCCCTGGGCTGAGGCAGGCTGACCGGTCCAGAAAGATCAGCAGCCGTAGCCCCCTCCTGTCTCCAAGGGCTGCCCCCAACCCCGCCCCTCCCCGAGCCATGAACGAGTGGCGCTCTTTCCATCACAGGACATTCTCACCTGGACCCTGTCCTCCTGTGCCTCGCTCTCCCCCACTGGACTCCTCCATCCCGCTCCTTAGGGCACACACCTGGGCCGGGCCTGCAGCTGGGTGAGGGGGCCGGCTATGCCGAGTCGGTGAGCGCAGGCGCTTACCAATCGGAATCCATGCCCAGAGGAGTGATGAGCGGGATCCTGCTGGCCCTCTGCTGTGCCAGGCATACCTCCTCGATTTATGGACTGGAAGGAATGTGAGGATCTGGGGGAGGGGCCAGGCCAAGGAGCCAAGGGGTGGAGTGCTTGGAAAGTTTAGGGCAGCGCCTGCAATGACGACTGTGCGCACTAGAAGCCCTGGCAGGAGGCGGCTCCTGGTTCCAAGGAACAAAGCACCTTCACAGCACATGCAGGCCAGCCCGGCCATCCTTGCTGAGACCTACATCTGCAGCCCAGGTCTGTGCTCTCGGCCCACATCCTTCATCCCTCACCTCCTCTCCCTAAACCCCGGGGCGGCCCAGAGTGGCCTGCCCTGGTCCTCCCGGACATGGATGCTTCTGTGCATTCCCCTTCCCTCCAGCAGCTCCTTCTCCTGCCGCTGGACGTCGGTGCGAAATGCTACGGAAGTGCAGTCTGTCCGTGTGGACTTGGGAATTACTCCAGGACCAGAGCTCCCCTCTCCCACTCAGCCCTCCTCCGTCTCTCTTCCCCCAGGCTCTCCTGCTGGCCTGCCTGCCTTGGAGGCCCAGCCCGGGCGGTGATCTGGATCACGGCGGGTCATGCTGACGCAGACCTGGCCTCTGGTCATGGACCTTCAAGTCCGCGCGCAGCACGTGCAGTGCAGAAGCGCTGCTCCCACAGGCCCTGAGCAGGCCCTGGGACCCTTCTTCCTGCGCACTTCTGCCCTTGCCCCACCCGCTCCCGCCCACAGTCGGACCAGTCTCGGGCACAGCGCGAGTGTGTGCGGCAGCCACCCGCTTAGTTGGCACCAACGCTTCAGGGAATAGGAGCCCCAGAGCCGGAGGCAGGAGCTGAGCCCTTTCCATCCTCCTGACCCATTTCAAATGCTCTCGCTGGGAGCAAACTCTCTCTGGCCGCTGCAGCTGAGAGGGAGTCTCCTCCCCTCTGGATCCCACACATGTGCTCTTCAACACCACTAAGCGTGCAGAAGAGGCTGTCCTGGCCACTGGTCCTACACACACACACACACACACACACACACACTCATTAAACATATTGAGAATCCGGGGCCCGGGCAGGACCCGACTCAAGACAGCCCCCGTTCTTAACAAAGACCCTCATCCTTGTGTCTCCTTGAATAAAGGTTACGATTTCCTCTGCGGAATCACCCACTGGATCTTGCACTTTGAACCTGTCACAGACGATCGATACAGTATGTGCGTCAATCATACAGTTATGCTGAGAAGGTATGAGGAACATTCGAGAGCTTCTTCAGGCTGCTGGGACGTGGCAGGGGGTACAATGAACATTATTGTTCAGTGCTCTAACCACTTTTTTAATTCTGCTTTTTGGGCAGGAGGTATTGGCTCCTAGTGACTTCCACCACACCAAATACAAGTTGTTCCTGATGAGACCTGAGTGCTTACTGATAATTTTCAGAGGTCCTAGCACAGCGCTTGCCCCAAGTGGGCATATTCTTATATATATAATATATAATAAATATAATAAATACATAGACATGTATATAAATATTTTATTTTTGTATTGAGAGAGACAGCGTGAGCAGGGTGAGGGGCAGAGGGGAAGGGAGGGAGAGAATCTCAAGCAGACTCCATGCTGAGCGAGGACCCTGACACAGGGCTTGATCTCACAACCCTGAGCTCATGACCTGAGCCTAAATCAAGAGTTGGAAGCTTAACCCACGGAGCCACCCAGGAACCCCTAGAAGTATTTTTTTTTAAGATTTTATTTATCTATTTGACACAGAGAGAGAGATCACAAGTAGGCAGAGAGGCAGGCAGAGAGACACGGAGAGGAGGAAGCAGGCTCCCCGCTGAGCAGAGAGCCCGATGCGGGCCTGGATCCCAGGACCCTGAGATCATGACCTGAGCCGAAAGCAGAGGCTTTAACCCACTGAACCACCCAGGCGCCCATCTAGAAGTATTTTTTGAATATTCTTTTTCCTCAGACATTTTTCCCCACTTAGCTTTCTACTTTTCAGACATCAAGGCCCTACTTATTTTGTCCCTTCTTTGGACGTTCTTCCCTCGGGAGCCCAGCAGGGATAATTGCCCCCTCCCCTGTTCCCGGCACATTTTGCACCAGCTTGTTAAGGACACCACCTGTCGTGCAGGACAGCTCTCAGTGTTTCGCTGTAACTAGAGGGAAGGCTCCTCTATGCCTGCGGAGTGCATGGTTCACCTCTGTGCTCTTGGCATCTAGCAAGGCGCTTGGCATAAATGGCACAAAATTAATATTCTTTAATGAATCCAAAGCCTCATCTTCAACTCAAAATCCTGCCTGTGTCTCAATGACCTTTCAGACATCACCTCTTCCTGGAGATGTTCCCATTTCGTGTAGTTACAACAAAGCAGGTTCCCAAATCTGATCTGCATTCAATTTCAGAGTCTCCATTCACTTGTAAATTACTTACCCTCTTGAGCCTAATGTTATTCATATGTAAACTAATCATGAGACCCTCTCCTTCCAAAGGGCCATTGTGACAGATAAGACAAGGACTGGCGTAGTTATTGTTACTAAAAACACACATCTGCGCCTACTTGGCCCTTCTTACACCACTGCTGTGCCCCATATGGTCCACCTTCTATTTATTCATCTTGGAATCACCTTATCCCTCCCCACCCACCCACATACTGCCAGGTCCTCCAACCTTCACAAGTTATGTGAAGGCATAGACAATAAGCTAGTCCTTTGGGTCTTCCCAGTGACCTAGGAGAGTATTTGAATAAACTAAATGCTCAATAGGAGTCTAGGGTTATCCTGGGGACCGTGATTACCCCCAAAAGCAGGCTGAGTCCTCATTAGGCAAGGTAGTTTTTCCCTTTTCATCGCTGAGCTGCTATCCTAAGTCTGAGAACCCACACATTCAATATGGGGGCTGATAGCTAAAAGAAAATCACATAGTTCTAGAAACCCATTTCACAGATAGGAACTAGGAGGCTTAGGAAGATGCAGAATCCAGACCAGGGGCAGAAGAAGCAGTGGAACCCAGAACCCAGCATCCCAGTCCAGGGCCCTTCCTCCTGCTCCTTCCCGCCCCGCCCCGATGCTCACCGAGGCACTGAAGGACTCTTGCCAAGGATCTCTCAATGCCTTTGTGTCTGAGCAAATTCTATAACCAGCATCCGAAAGCCGCAGCAGCACCTGCCTGGGTGCCAGCCAACGCTTAGCCGGTTGGCTCCAATATCAATGCTCGCCTAGGCCTACGTCCTCAGAATCAATTACTGCAGCTTTGGGGTCAGTTACCAGATGGCCTGCTAAGTCATGCTCGTTTGTCTTCACATCCGTGAAGGCAAGCCTGCACACTCGCTGCTTATGCACCACAGCCGCTATCCGTGGGCCAGTGGAAGTGTTGGGGTCTGGGGGCAGGGGACAGCTGGATGTCCCGGGCAGTCAGCCCCACCCGATGCTGGGCTGCCATGCACACGGCTCCACACTCTTCAGGGCCACCAACGTCTTGGCATTGCTGGTCTGTCTACACGTCTGGGGGAGTTTCTTGGGGCTCTGCCATGCTGTGGCTCAACTCAGCAGCCACGGCATTAGGTGTAGGGCCAGAGAAAAAGTAAACTTTTAATGACCGGTTCAATTATTTTCTCTTCTTAATTTACATATTTGGCTTCTCCTAAACTAGTTCCTTCCCAATGGCTTTTAAGTACAGTCCGCTTTCTCTCATTAGAAACAAAATACAGGGACGCCTGGGCAGCTCAGCTGGTTAAGCAGCTGCCTTCGGCTCAGGTCATGATCCCAGGGTCCTGGGATCGAGTTCCGCATCAGGCTCCTTACTCAGCAGGGAGCCTGCTTCTCTCTCTGCCTCTGCCTGCCACTCTGCCTGCTTGTGCTTTCTCTCTCTCTGACAAATAAATAAATTAAATCTTAAAAAAGAAAAAAAAATACATACAGAAGTCAAAACTCCAAGCCCTCAGGCCACTACCCTGCCTCTCTCCTCACCGGAGCAATGAGCTCAGCCAAAGGATGTCTACTGGTGGCCATTGTTCTTCATTACCCCACTCACTCTTCAAACTTCCCTCCTCCCCACAAAACAAACAAACAAACAAAAAACCCACCTGGTTTCTGGCCCCTATCCCCACCAAGGGAGCACCCTAAACATGGCCCAGATTTTACAGAAAGTGTGAGCCCTCATCAGGCTCAGTCCTCAGCACAGTCCTGCCACGTTGGTCAACTCCTCCCTGAAATACGCTCTTCCCTTGGTCTCTGGGAATAAATCTCCACTAGTTTTATTCTTGCCTCTGGTAGCTCTTCTCTGTCTCCACGTCAGTCACCTCTGAAAGTCAGGGATGGCCACACTCCCCCCCAGCCCCGTGCTTCCTACCTCCCTTTCAGGGGTTCATTTTACTCCACAAGATACCACCACCGGAGGCTTACTGTAATGTCACACAGGGCCACTCAAAGAAATTTATGTCCCTAACCTGGACTTTTCCTCTAAGTTCAGAACCTGTACATTTACCTGACTACCTGAAACTTTCTGCTTGGATTTCTGAAAGCACCACACACTGAACTTGTTTAAAAATAACTTTTCCAGGGTGCCTGGCTAGCTCCGTTGGTGGAGCATGTGACTCTTGATCTCGGGGTCGTGGGTTTGAGCCCCACAATGAGTGTAGAGATTACTTGAAAATAAAATATTTTTTTTTAATTTTAAGATTTTATTTACTTATTTGACAGAGAGATAGAGTCAGAGAGCACAAGCAGGGGGATCGGCAGAGGGAGGAGAAGCAGACTCACCGCTGAGCAGGGAGCCCGATGTGGGGCTCGATCCCAGGACCCTGGGATCATGACCTGAGCCAAAGGTAGAGGCTTTAACCCACTGAGCCACCCAGGCTCCCCTTGAAAATAAAATCTTAAAAAATAAAATAAAATAACTTTTCCACATTACCACTAGAACAAAAAAGAAAAAAAAAAGCTAAAATGTTGGTTTCTCTACCAAGATTCCTTATCTTAGTAAGTGGTTCTAGGATCTGGTGTCTCATTAAGCCAGAAATCTGACAGCCATTCCTATACATTCACATTTGCCTTCACTTCCCAGATGTGACGCTCCAGCCAACACTCCCACTCGCTCCATCTCAGCCACCAGTGGACTTGCCCACGTTCTGCCCGCCCCTCACCTGAACCACCGAGGGGCTTCGTTCTACTCCACCTGCCCCTCCTGACTGCCCACCGCGTCTCCGGAGAAGGACGTTTCCAGCGTGCAAATAGGACCACGCTGTTTCCCTGATCAAACACCTTCAGAAGCTTTCCATACCTCTTAGGGTAGAGGGAAACAATTCCTCATAGAGTCCTCAAAGCCCTCCCCACCTCTCTCTCTGTCCCCGTCTCACCCCTGGCTCCCCTGCTCTTTGCTGTGCGGCCACACTGGCCAGCCAGTCCCTCCTTGTCATCACATCAGCTGCACCCATGCTGTCCCCTCCACCCACAGTGGGGCTTCCCTTCCCTGAGGACCCAGCTGACTTCTGTTCGCCCTCCTTCCCTCAGTTCAGGCATCTCTTTCCCCAGGAAGTGTTCTCTAATCTCCTTCACGGGATCAAATCCGTGATACAGGCTCTCACTACGCAATGCACCTCTCGGTTAGTGGGCATAAAAATGGTGCCTCCTGTGTTAGACTAAGTCTTCGGTGCCCACTCTGCTCTTTCTGCTCAAACAGACCTAAAGCCTGCAAAGCAGGTTCAGTCGCTGTTTGACAGATATTTGTTGAATGTGGAATTAAAAAAATATATATGTATTATTAGTTTTGACAAAAGTATAAAGCTATTAACTCGTTGACCTTTTTAATAATAAAAAATCATTTCCTTCTCACCTGACCATTACAAAAAATTACAGAAATAGAGAGGAGTCTGGTTATCCACTTGAGGAAATAAAATTAATAACCCAACTATAACAATGACTCAGAAACACCCCACTCCTTGACTCTACCCAATTTACAAACTCTCTGATCCTGTTTCCTCCTTTGACAACAGGAATGAAGGTACTTTCCTCCAGAGATTGTTCGGAGGATTTATAATATTTACAAAATACCAAGCACAATGCCTGGTAGATTCAGTTGCACAATCAACAGAAATTTATTAGTATCATTGGTACCGATCCATAAAAATATGGGTCAGGCATAGGTACATATTTCAGAAAACTGAGGTGAAGTACATTTACTTCAAGGAAGATAAACAAGAACGTTCATTTTCAGGAGTCCTGACTTTTATTGTGCTTTAAACTTTAACATGTCGATCTGAACTGCTCTAAACCAAAGCAATCAATACTGGCGAGTGGGTGCCTAGGTGAAGCTCTCAAGGAGACGGAGATGAGAGGAGGGGCTCTTTCACTGAGGTCTGGGAGTGACGGGAGAGCTTATCATTCGCTCTCATCCCTCCATCCACCCCTCCACCCACCAACTCAGCAGGAAGCCCTGAGGGAGGGACACGTGTCCCCTGCTCTCCAGCCCCGGCAGCAAAGAAGACAGACTTTCTTTCTCCCTGGGACTTAAACTATACTAAGGGGAAAAACCCAAAAAACTCGAGTAATCCTCCAGTTATAATGTCCTAAACGCTGCAAAAATCAAGACTGAAGGAAACATGGCACACTTAATTTGGAGTAGGGACGCTCATGGTCTGAAGATGAAAACAACCATTTTTCCTAACAGCAACAAGATTCGTTAATGAAAACTCTTCATATACTTGACATTATGAATCTTTGATTATAGCATTCAATTACGAATATGAAACAAAGGACCTCATTTTTACATCATTGTTTAAAATGATTTAAATTTACTTTTCTTTCTTTCTCTTTTTTCTTTCTTTCTTTTTTCCCTTCCTTCCTTCTTTCCTTCCTTTCTTCCTTTCTTCCTTTCTGCATTCTTTAAAGTTTTTATTTAAGGGACACCTGGGTGGCTCAGTCGCTAAGTGTCTGCCTTCGGCTCAGGTCATGATCCACGATCCCGGGGTCCTGGGATCGAGTCCTGCATCAGGCTCCTTGCTCAGCAGAGAGCCTGCTTCTCTCTCTTCCTGCTGCTCTCCCTGCCTGTGCTCACAGTCTCGCCCTCTCTCTCTCTCACTGACAAATAAAATCTTTTTTAAAATAAATAAAAAAATAAAGACTTTTATTTAAATTCCAGTTGGTTAACATACAGAAACTATCATTTTTATGGGTTATTAAAAGGGAAGTTTGACAGGGGCCACAACGGACCTTCAAACCAACGTCAAGGGCCAGACTCAAGAGCAGGGCTCAGGAGGGAGTGGGTGGGACCCATGGCTCTTGACCCTCGGATAGGTTAGGGGAGTAACATGGCGTCTGATGAAGAGGGAAGAAAGGATTCTGGAGAGGGCATATGTGCAGATATTTGCAACGAGTCCTTGTTGGGAAGTCAGTCTCTATTTGTACCTCCTTCAACGGAGAAGAGAAAAGACCTATCACCTCCTTTCATCCAGACATGGCGTGCCTACTCAGAGAGCTTGACACAGACCCCCACCGTCTGGGAACCAGAGGGCCAGTGCACGTTTCATGCCTCTGCAGGTCAATAGGACAGATGCTAATGTATTAGGGTCAGCTTAGGCATCTGGAATTTGTGGAGAGAAAGGAGGCATTGTTTATGGACCAGAGTTGAGGCACCTGACAAGGAAAGCTGGACTGGTGCTACTGGAAGGCTGACCCAAGGGGACCATCTGGAAGGACAAGAAGACCCCAGCAGAGAACATCTGCAGGGCTGAAACGTGGCTGAAAGGAGGCAGAGATGCCAGGGCAGCAGTCAGCAGGAGGTGCTGGGAGCGGCTGGCAGGGCCCCGAGGGGGCACTGCAGTAGCAGCATGGAGCCTTGGCTCGAAGGCAGAGTGTTAATGAGGCCAAACAGATCCAGGCACAGATCCTGTCCCACGCATTACCTCCCCAAGCCTCAGTTTCTCCTCCTGTAAATGGGAGTGTCATTATAGCCCCAGATTGTTGGGAAGAATAAATCATAACGGTATGATGGGAGAGTTCATCTGGACCAGGCCAATAGGCAGAATCTTTGGTATATTAGACTTCAAAGGTTGGACCTTCTTTATGACAAAATTACCTACAAAGTTCAAGGACAAACTACAGCCCAGGAGAAGAGATTTTCCACCTGATAGATCAAAGAATCACTCTTGAAGATGTGTTTGGCCAGAGGTAGGGAGCGAAACAGCATCACAAAGCAGCAAATGGCCCAAAGAAAAAGAAACAAACGTCATAAATGGGAAATTCACAGAAAGGGGAAATAAAAAAGACCAATACTCATGTGAAAACTTAGGTCAGCCTCAGGGAAATGCAAATGAAAACATGATACTCAATGCTACCCCTGGAGGTGGGGGCGGGGGGCGGAACTGGTCTCAGGCACTGCGGATGGGAGTTTAAATTGGCACAATTAGATGCAAGTTTTGGTAGTCCTTGTTAAAAAAATCCTGCACCCCGAGACTGATTTAGTGGTGGGGCTTCCTGTCATCCCCCCTACAGAAGCTCTCCACACGTTTGCACAAATGTTTACAGAGTCGCCTCCACCTACAAAAGCCCCCCAAATAGTGGCATGCTGGTACTTGGGTTAACAGGTGGCTTTCCAAAAACACCAGGCTCGTGGTGTTTGCAGATTTCCTGCTGCAGCCGGTCCCACCCATGGCCAGTTTTAAGCTACCTGGCTGAAGTCTCTAAACCCGGGAAGAGAGGAGCAGAGCCAGCTCTGAGAGCTGATGCAAGCTGAACGCAGCACGCCGTGGCCCCCAACAGGGTATGCGAACAGATTTTGTACAGGTAAGAAAACCCAGCATCTACATGTTACCTGGTGGTGAGAAGAGCATGGAAAAAAAAAAAAAAAGGTAGAGAATATATACCAACAAGCCAGCAATGCCTTCTTTGGGAAGGGGTGGGGTCTTGCCTTTAGACAGTAGTCGAAGATATCTTTAGCCTTCTTTGTAATATGCTCAAGGAGGTCACTTGTGTAACAAAGTTAACAATGTAAACATTGAAGTAACATAGTTGTATTCTTTATGTGGCAAATGAATGGAATGTCCAATCAATGTGGATTCCTCCATTACACTCCTTCCTACCATGGCCCTGCACTCCGAGGGAAACAAATCAAGTCCGTTCACGCAAGCATTAAATACATTGTTAGTGTGTGCCTACTTTATTCTGCAGGAGAACATGGCCATGAGCTAGATGTACCTCAAATTCCCCAGCCTGGGGGAGCTCATGATGGGCTGGTGAGTAGTCTGTCCCGTCCAAGGGTGGGGAAAGGGAGAAGGGAGGTACACTGTAGGTGTGACATTGGTGATGTCCGGGGTTCTCGGGGGTAAGTCTGCAGGTTGGTACAACACCGGAAGGATCTAAAGGAAGGTGGGGGAAGCAGAGGGAAGGGCCAGGGAGAAGAAGCCACACGGAGGGGAAAGATTACGTGAAAGCACACAGGAGACAGAGCAGGGGCTGCGGGGGGTGCAAGAAGCCCCCGGGGCTGGAACTTGCCAGGCAAACAGGCTGTCGGGGAAGCTGATACCACGCAGGCAGGAGGGCTGGTACTGGGAAGCCGCGAGGCCAGGGCCATGATGGTAGTCAAAATATTTTTGTGACAGAAGCAAACAAAAACATGAAATTTTTCGAAAACAAATCACCAGATGACAAAGTCTCCTGGAAACCTTCCCTAGGATATGTGTCTAAGATTCCTCATCCTGTGGAGCCCAGAAGAGGGGCTGTCACATTGTGGGTCTGCAGGAAAAACCAGTTTCCTTCCTGGGATGGCGCTCGCCCCTGGAAGTCTACCTAAAACAGGGGTCCTCCTGACCCACGGATGCTTCCCGAAAAGTCATCCCTGCATCTGCCTGCCTGTCATCCCAGCAACTTCCTGCAAAGCGTCTCGTTAGCCACTATCAGCTTGAATCCTCACTTCCTGGGGGCACATGTCCAGTTTCTTCATGGATGAAAACCCTTTCTTTCCTTCCTTCCTTCCTTCCTCCTTCCCTCCCTTCATTCCTTCCCTCTTTCCTTCCTTCCTCAATCCGTCCTTCCCTTCCTTTAAATACACTCAGCTCATCCAGCAACATTAGAGCCTCTTCAACTGTCAGTCAAATCTCAGAGCATCACTTCTCAAAGGAGGCAGATTCTCACACACTGTTCTCCAAGCCTCCACAGTCAGGAGAAATCAGTTCACGATCACCATAAAATCCCCACCTAATGGAAATCACAAGCCTTAGATACTGGAGGGTTTTCTTTTCTTTTTCTACCTTGCACTTTCCCCTGAGAGCCATGGAAGAATGTACCTGCAGATGAACGGGTGGCCTGAGAGATGAGTGAATCAGACCTTCACTCGTTCAATAAATACTTCCTAAGCTCTGCTCGAGTTTGCACCCATGGCTCTAGACCCTCCCCAGCATGTCCCTCCCTCTGTCGTGTCTTCTCAGGGCAGAGACCAGAACACCTCACTCTCTAGAGTCAACCCCAGCACACTTCAACTGACCTCTGCTCGGTACTGGGCTCACTTGTAGCCTGCCAGCCCAACAGCTCTGTTCACACACCTGCTTCTGGAATCCGTGTTACATCTCAAGCAACCTGGGAGCTTCTCCAAGAGTCAGCCAACGTGTTTCTCTCCGTTTCATTTAACGATCAAGAAACGTCCAATGACTCAAGTGGCAGGGCACCGCTAGCCCCAGCAGTCAGCCAGCGACGTGAGACATCGTCTGTAGCATGGGGGCTGGGGGTGCGGCACATGCAGGG
Source organism: Ailurus styani (assembly GCA_002007465.1). Lineage (NCBI taxonomy): Eukaryota > Metazoa > Chordata > Mammalia > Carnivora > Ailuridae > Ailurus > Ailurus styani. Next base: position 3,315,598 of record LNAC01000156.1, on the reverse strand, counting down.
AGCCGAGATGGTCCGAGGTCACACACACCAGGCCAGAAGTGCAGCCTGGGCACTTTTTAAAGAAGTTACTCAGTGTCCGGAACCTTGAACAGGAGTTTTAAAAGGCTGCAGTGCTTTTCAGGAGCGAGGCATCAATCTGGGGTGGAATACCCCAGAACCCTACCCCAGAGTCCCCGTCATGCAGCATTGCTGAGCTCCTCGTGAGCCACTGGGGGGCGCTGGATTCAGAATCCATCCAGCCCTGGTGGGGGAGATGCAGGCAAGAAAGTAAAGGTACTGTCTAAGGCTTCTGTTAGGGCAGCGGCAAGTGTCATTCTGAATGGAGGACTGCTCAATCACGTGGGGGGGGGTGAGAGTAAATCTGCAGAGAAATAACCCAGGGAGAGTTCACTTGGCGCCTTATCCTGGATGCTGTTGGTCTCCAAAGGGCAGTAAACACCTGTATTTTGTTCCCTTCGCAACATACCCGACACACTCAACATACCCACCACACTTATCTTTAACTTGTGGGCTTTTTTTTTTCATCCTTTAAACTTTAGTTTCTCTCCTAGTTTCAAGGGGAAAGGTCCCACTCAAGAAATGCAAACGTGGTTTGGCAGATCCAACTTGGTCCTGTTGTCAACTGTCTCTGTTGATGTTGGCTTCCGGTAGCTTACCCCTGCACTGGAGCTGTGTCCACTGAGGAAAGCAGAAGGGGCCCCAAATCTTTGAGCAGAAAGGGACCCAGTGCAGGGATTTGGACACCGAGGGGCTGGAAAGGCCAGAGGGAGGGGGTGCAGGCGCTCACATGGAATCTGGAAGCTGCCGCTGCCCCTGGAGCTCAAACTTGCTGGAAACACGCCCAGCGTGACCAGGGCTGCTGGGAACTCACTGCTGAAGCAGAACGGCAAGCAGGGGTGCGGCACAAACATTGCTGAGGCTTCTGGAGTCTGCTCTGCCTGGCCCTGCTCCTGCAGCTGCCGGGGGCCCCACCAGCGATGCTGGGGAAAAGGAGGTGGTGCTCTCCCGCCTTCCTGACTTCCGGCTTTCCACCAGTGGCTTCCGGTGGACAGAGGCTCGCGGGAGCCCCGCGAGTCTACACGCTTCAGGAGACACAGGAGGTCACAGGAGGGAAACCCAGGGAGGCAGCCCAGAATACCAGGTGCCCGTGTGCGTCCGGAAGTTTTTCCGCCTGTTGGTATTTTAGTGGATCTGTGGGATCTGCGAAAATCCTGAGGATGGTCTCCTGCAGGACAGGGTCACATCTGGGCCCAATGAGCGTCTGGGGGCGGCACTCGCTGGGGCTTTTCTACCTTCCTTTTCTCTGCTGGTGGCCTCAGAGCCGTGTGCAGTGTGTCCACGAACGCCATCACATGGAAGCATCGAGTGAGATGGGAAGAGTCTGCATGACCTGATCGAGATCACGGGGCGCACGGTGGAGGCGGAATGCTGTCCTGGGTACCAGTTTCCATCTTGGCGCGACCACAGAAACAGCACCTGCAAGGTCGACGTGGTTCCTCTGGTTGTGAAATTCAAAACTACGAAACTGTGCTTTCTGTGGCTCTCATTTGTCCCAAATCTCTGGCCACGGTGGACCGGTCACACCAGTTCCTGACAGGGAACGGCAGGGCTGTGTCTGCCTAACCAGCATCCTGCCCTCCCCGTGGCTCGCTCCCCACCTCTTTGGCAACTGCTCTGCTTCAGTCGGAGCTAAGAAACGACTGACTGATCAAAACATCTTACGGCAAGATCCAGACAAGGAAACAGGTAGCACGGTTTATTGTGGAAGGACCCGAGATACTCTTCAGGCTGATGTTCATCTCATTGCGCCCATCCCTCACTTAACTCTTTCAGCAATACCACAAACACTGCTTGTTAGCTCTCCCACTTTACGGAGGGGAAAGTTGAGGCTGACAGAGGGAACATGACCAAAGAGGCTGCCAGCCTTTGTCCTCATGGAATCCAAAACCAAGGCAGGAGGAGCAAATGGGCACCACCCCTGGGGCTGGGCCAAGAGGCAGACTCACTGCTGCCTCCATCCCTATTCCTCATTATGACAGGTGGCGGGGCCTCTCTGCACGTCCTTACCTACCATGCGCTCTTGTGATCTACAAAATGTATCAAATATCTGCTGTTTGTTACATAGAATTTTCATAAAATCCCCCACACAGAGCCAGCTGATATTAGCCTGAATCTGAACAAACAAGTTGGCTCAAAAGTGGTGGGATCAAGGGAGCTATATTTAGACCTGGAGACTTAGCAAGTCTTCCGGAAAGGTGGGGACCTCAAAAGGTCACCTAGATGCATGCTCATTAACGTAACTAGGTGCTTGGCTCTTGTAAGACATTTCTAAGCCAACAAAGACACTAGCAGAACTTGAGCATAGAATGTACATCACGTCATCGTTTACAAGAAACGGCACTGAAATCAGATCACATAACCTAATGCAGAGGTTAAATAAATCACACAAGACCCAATACATGGAAAATTAGGAAGGAAGTATAAAGATGTAGTTCCTGGCCAAATTAATGAAATGCCAACTTTTGCAATAAACAAATAAGAGAGACAAGCTGTGGAATCATCTCAACTTCGTCTACATATATACAGAGAGAGATCAGAAAGAGAGGAGTTTAGAAGGAAACGTGGAAAGAGCAGAGAGAGAGAAGGGGAAAGAGGTGATAGGAAAAAAGAGAGGGAAAGAACAAATTTGAACAGATAATTCCCTGAACACTTTGCTTATGTGACACCTAGATGGTGGCTTTATGGCATTCTTCGTGTTCCTGCACTTTTGGTTTTATATAGATTCTCAATGAACATGCATGCGTTTTGCAATTAGGAGAAACCCACCCAAAGAACCCACCTGCCTAGTGAGAGAAGGGGGAGCAGAGACGTGGAAAGTCCCACCTGCTCACAGCTATAACTCAGCACTGGAAGAGGATTTTAGCCACGTGGCTGTGGGTCAGAAACTCCTAAAAAGTCCCCTGGCTCAGGCTCTGGGGAGGTGGGAGAGGCTGTCTGGGTAGAAAGTGCTAAGGTGACATATACAACTTTAGAACCCTCTTAAACAAATTTAGCTTGAAGGGCGTTTGACAGGTCCTTCTAACACTTCAGTCAGGGTCCTTAAAGTACGGTGGACCCTGAAACATCAGGAAGCCTCCTCTGCAGTCTACAGAGACACTTTAAAATTAAGGGAACGTTAAGAAAATTTCTCATTTATTGAATATCTGTGTTCATGAGAAAGCAGAAAGTTCAACTCACACTGTCTTCGACAAGAAAGAAAATTCAAATCATAACCCAATGGCAATTCTAGCTTCAAGGATGTCTTAATTCATTGGCTCAGGGATGAAACCCAAAACCCCTATGTTCTCTGGCTTTCCCTTTCTCTAGCTCCCTCCGATCGTTGTGTAGACAGCCCAAGATTCTATCATAGAAAAATGAACACAGCAGTATCAAAACTCACTGTCTCTGCACCCCAATATCCAGAAGAATAGAGACCGAAGACAGGTTCCTCCCTGGACCAAGACCAAGGGATGTGTTGATTGGTGTAAGCTCATCAGAGCCAGGCCTGCGGCTGGGAATTAAATCAATAAGCCACATGGCTAAGAAGATGGGAAATATACATTTCCCTAAGAAAAGGAGGGTCCTGTTGGTAGAAAAAGAGAGGATAGAATCCAAGATGTCAACTGCCATGACAGTGCCATGTGCTACACTGGGAACGTCATAGCACTTGATCCATTTGATTGAACAACAAAACGAGGCCTCTTCTTCACTGGGGGAAATTAAAACTCAGGAATCTTAAATAAATTCCTCACCATTCAAATGGCAAATGGAGGGCCTTTCTCATAATGGAATAAAAATTTTGTCGAAGGAGAAAATATCCATCAGATCTCAAGTTCCTGAATTTAAAATTCCAGCTTTTCCACTGACCAATCCATTTAATAACTCTGGGTCTGCAAGTTTCCACTGCATTTTTAAAGTCCCTTTTGGCCCGAAAGCAGTGTTGAATTTCCCATTTAATTCCAATTTCCAAATTCTTCTGGTTCCCACTTCAAAGATGTCAAGGTGATGATCTTTAGAATCTTTTCTCAATGAATGTAAACTAACCAGAAAGAAGAGTTAGACCATGATAGGTCCCCACGTACTCCTGACTCAGCTCTAAAATTCCACCATTGATGCTTCATTCCTTTGGTGAGTAATCCCCTGGCTCTGGTCCCTCACATGCAGAAGCCCAAGGAGGACTGTCACCCAATGAAGTAGAGGCTCCCGAGGGATGGACTTCTCAGACACCATTCCCAGGTGAGAGGGACAGTCTAGCCTGCTAAGAAGGGTACCAGTCTGAGAACCGGCATGTGTGTTCCCACGATGGCTTTGACATTGACTCTCAGAAGCTACTACATTATAGAGGAGACAAATCCTCTTATCCATAGAACAAGGCTGCTGGCCCTGATAGAAACCACAGGGTGATGGTCATGTGCTGAGAATACACAGGAGAACATGGTTCCTGACTTCACTGGGCTTGAAGCTGCAGGGACCAAGGGAAGAGCTGGGAATTTTCACAAAAATATGGGATGACAGTGATGGACGCCAGGAAGCGGAGGCACCTGGCACTCAGCCAGGCCAGGGAAGACTTTGGGGAGAAAGCCGCTAGTGGGCAAAGTTGTGAAGACAGAGTGGGAGGGAAGGGGCAAATGTCCTATATTCTAACCCCAGCACATTCGAGGGAGTGCTAACCCACATGCTACATGGCCAGAAACAGTAAGAATCCTACGGGATGTTCAGATAAAACATTAGGAAAAGATTGTAAGAGGTGAGATTACTCCTGCCTGGAGGATAAAAGGCTCTGTGGAAGTGGGAAGAGGAAACGGAGCTGGGGAATTGGACGATCCAGTAGGGCTCCACCAGGGAAACGAGGAGGGGGGTCAGTACACGGGGGGGGGGGGGGGGGGGG